>JAODAL010020794.1:0-68591 GCA_025379985.1 Phyllomedusa bahiana
AAACTTTTTTATTTTTCTGTATACAGAGGGGTTTAAGGACGTTTTTTTGCGTAATGAACTGATGTTTTAATTGGTACAACTTTGGCGTTTATATGAGTTTTTGATCGATTTTTATTCCATTTTATGTGCTGCAGGATGTAAAAAAATTGCAATTCTGTGACAGTTTTTTGTTTTTGTTTTTTACAGCGTTCACCGTACAGGTTAATTAATGTGACCGATTTATAGGGTGGGTTGTTACGCACGCGGCGATACCAAATATGGGTACTTTATTTATTTTTGATCTATTTTGGGGCGATTGGCGTTTGTAAAGGGGAAAAGGGCGATGTACGTATTTTATTTTTTATTTTTTGTGTTTGTGTTTTACTTTTTTTACTTTTTTTTACTTTTTCGCATTTTTTTTTTACTTTTCCCCAGTGGGGATTTGTACAGCAAATCCCCACGGGGGGGAAAGCAATCGTTAGATTGCTGTTTGAATAGGAGACTGTGCACAGCGTTACTGCTGTTTTACAGGTCGCCTTTGGAAACTACTGACACCATGCCCGCAATGCATTGTGGGCATGGTGACATCACCAGACTACCCGGATGCATTCAGAAAGCATCCGGGGAGTCTGGTAAGGGGACCAGTAGCGGCACGGAGCGCCATTATTGCGGCGATTGTAGGCAGGGGGAGCTCACTCCTCCTGCCTGCGGCCTTATTATCGCGACCATGACAGGTTGCAATAATACAGCGTTAATCACCCGCGGCCGGAGCTCACTCTGGCCGGGGGTGATGCAGCATGAAGCCAGCGGTAATTTACCGCTGGTTCCATGTCGCGATCGTGTGCGGCTCGCCCGCAAGCCCGCGCGACCGCCAGGACATATGCATACGCCCATTTGTGGGAAGTCACTTACCGCTAGGGCGTATGCATACGTCCAATGTCGGGAAGGGGTTAAGAAAGGAGTGATTGTAAGGGTACGGCCAACAGGCACTGACAAAATCTCGGTTGGATTTTGACCAGCATGAAAGCTTGGGGGGACTGTTTGTGGTTTCAACTATTGAACCGTACATGTTCCATCTTAACACCAGATGGAAGAATGTAAATTTCCCCCCTGTATCTTGAACTGGTATATTAACCATCCCCAGTTACATGGCAAATCCAGGGGAAATATATTACCTGGACTGATTACAGAGCTGATCTGGATCTGATAAGACCCAGCAACACATACAGTTACTGAGTCCCAATGGTCACGCCGGGAGGCAGGAAACCAACAAAGCACTTTTTGAGCGATCGAGAAGCCAAGGATGGTAATAAACCATGCCTTTCTTTTCAGTGGAGAGTCCAGCTATCACTTATAGCCTGCTCTCCACGTGCGCAGCTGCACAATTAGTGTACAGCTGTACTCTCTGCATGGACATGCTAGAACATCCGTGCAGAGACACTGTAATACTGTCACCATTTATAGTCTATGGGCAGTTGGCACTCCTTTACTCTCTAAAACAGATTTATTCTATTGAATGTTATAATCTAGCTTTCAGTTTTGATATTGTTGATAGTTAGACATCATCATAACTTGGGTGAATCGATTCTAAGGAAGTGGAATTCGTTTAGAATTTCAGGAAAACTTTGGTTCTGCACGAAACCTAAGGTTAGGGTGATTCGCGGGAACAAACCGTGTTTTGAATTAGTAAAATAGCCGTAACCACATGGCGTTACATGGGGCAGAGAACTCTGGGAGGAAGAAAGTAGGACCCGTAATGACATGCGCAGACATTAATTAGCGATCGGGGAGGGGGGAAAAGACCATTACAAGTCTGTTACTTGCTCACTCAGTGATCTGTATCTGCTGCTACACAGATCTCATTATACAGCTTTATTCAGGGAGGGGGAAAAAGACCACTATATGTCTGTTTTCTTTCTAAATCAAGCGTTTTGGTCCCATTTCTTATAAAACTCATCCTAAAAGAAGCTGCTTTTATCAGAGATGGGGCTCAGTTGCCTAAAAATTTTAAAGCCACCAGCATTATCATTTTGTTCAGTTTGTGGGGGTCTTCCCCAGGGTGTACAGGGTGGGTGTAATTTTTCCCCCCCTAAAACATTGCATTCTCATTGTTGTATTTTTAGGGAATTTTTGTTTTTTAAAAATTATCAATCCCGATAGTGTTTTGGGGATAGAAATACAGAATGCTTTTTCTGTGCCCTTTTTTTCAATGTCTTTCCCGTTGCATTAGGGAATTTCAAAAATTAAGTAATTTCCCCTCAATCCTGATGTGTTTTTTTTGGGAAAAGAAAATTTCGACCCGCTTTTTCTGTGCCATTTTTTCAAATTCTTTTTGTAATAGGGAATTTTAAATTCAAATAAAACCATCCAAACCTGATTGTTTGCTTTGGGGGTTTTGAAAGAAGGGTGTTTTTTTGCGCCATTATTTCAAAATTTTTCCCGCTGTAAATTTTTAGGGAAAATTTTTGATTTGGGGGAAAACCCCTTTCCCCGTTAGTGTTGTACGTGGAGTGAAATACCCGGGTGTGTATTTTTTATTTTTAAAAACAACTTTTATTAAAAAAGAGTCTGTACATTTTTGTTTAGGGGGCACTAGGGCGACAAAAGGGTGGCGGCTCTTCAATTGGGGGAGTGGAGTGGCACAAACGTTCCTGGGCGGCACAGGGGGCAGCCGTAAGGCAAGTCCGAGGGGTCCCCCAGTGTTTTGTTGGGATAGAAATACAGGGTCTTTTTCTCCCCTATTTTTAATTCTCCCCGTTGTATTGGGAATTTTAAATTCAAGTAATCCAAATCAAACCTGTAGTGTTGTATTGGGTTTTGAAAAACAGATGCTTTTTCTGTGCCATTATTTCAAAATTTTCTTTGTTTTATTAGGGGAAATTTTAAATTCAAGTAATCCCCCCAAATCTGATTGTGTTGTATTGGGATAGAAATACAATGTTTTATTAAATTTTTCAATACTCCTTTCTATTTGGAAATTTTAAATCAAGAACCCCTTTTCCTGATATTATTTTTGAAAAACAGATTTTTTTTCAAAATATCCAAAAAAACAAATTTAAAAAATTTGATAGTGTTGTATTGGGATGAAATACGACTGCTTTTTTCCCCCGGGCCCTTATTTCAATATCCGTTTTTAGGGAATTTTAAAAACAAGTAATCCATCAAACCTGATAGTGTATTGGGATAGAAATACGACTGCTTTTTCTGTGCCATTTTTTTAATATTTATTTGTAATAGGGAATTTTAAAATTAAGTAATCCCCAATCCCGTAGTGTTGCATTTTGGGTAGAAATGCAGACTGATTTTTTGCGCATTATTTAATATTTCCCGCGTATTATTAGGGAAAATTTCAGATTTGGGGGAAACCTTATCTGTTGTGTTGTAGTGGAGTGAAATACAGGGTGTGTATTTAAATATACAGACATCTTCATTAAAAAGTTCGTCATTTTTGATCAGACCTATGTCGACGGGGTGGGGCTCTTCCATGGTGGGCAGTGGCACAAACGTTCCTGGAGCAGGCACAGGTCGCAGCACAGTAAGGCAACGTCACAGCAGGGGTCACTCAGTGTTTTGTTGGGATAGAAATACAGACTGCTTTTTCTCCGCTATTATTTCAATATCTCCTGTTGTATTTGGGAATTTTTAAAATTTAAGGAAACCACTCAATCGTTTTGTTGATTGGGATGAAAATAAGATGTTTTTCTGTGCCCTTATTTTAATTTTCTTCTGTTTTATTAGGGAATTTTAAAATTTAAGTTAATCCACTAATCCTGTGTGTATTGGGATAGAAATACAGTGCTTTTTTTTGTGCATTATTTTTAATATTATGTTGTATTAGGGAAATTTTTAAAAATTTAAAAAATCCAAATTTAAACTGATAGGTTGCTTGGCTAGAATGCAGTGTTTTTTTGCGGGGATTATTTCATTTTCCTTTGGATTATTGGGGAATTTCGATTCTGGGAATCTCTATCCTGTTTGTGTTTGTAGTGGAAAGAAATACAGGGTGTGTATTTATATATAAGCATCTTCATTTTAAACGGTCTGTACATTTTTTTTATCAGACCTTGTCGCAGAGAGGTGCGGCTTTAAATGCGAAGGGGAGGGGACAATTCCCGGAGCAGGCACGGTGCAGCACGTAAGGCAACGTGCAGAGGGGTCCTCGGTGAGGCCCCGAACTGCCCCGGGGTATCTATCGGCCCTGTTTTGACCCCGCAACCCCCAAGGGTTCTTGATGATTGACAGGGGATCCACTTCCCCCCGATGACTTGACAACCCCGCCCAAAAGTGTTGGGAAAATCGACCCAAAAATTGTTGGGATGGCCCAAAAGCAGGTCAGCGCCCTCCCCGCCTCAACCGCCTTGTCCTGTCCCCCTTCCCAAAAGAGATTATTGGGTCTGGGGCGCCACTTAAAAACAAAATCTTTGGGACAGTCAGCGTACTTGGCAGCAAAGAGGTGGGGCAGAATTATGTTCTTGCTTTAGGTGGGAAAAATAGGATAGGGTGTGGGAGGTTTTATTGCAAGTTTTAGGCTTGAATAGTGGACCCTGAGGAGAATAGCTGTCGGGCAAAAAAAATCGTGACGGGGAGCCCCCATCGATGGGGAGCCCCGGGTGAAAAAAGGGTTTCATCATCGTCGGGAGAAAGGGGTGTCGTTGCAGCAGGCGCGGCACAGCCCCGAACAGTAGTGTGGCCGGGGTTCGCAGGGTGGGGGCGCAATACGAGGTAGGAGCCAAACGTCCCGGGGGAAGAAAAAAACCCCTTCGCGGGTTCCAAGAAAGCAGCGACCAGGGGTCAGCGAGGCAGCAGCATTAGTAGTCATCAGTGCAGAGCGTGGGCGTAAAAATCACCCCCTCGGGCGGTGTGGCAGTTTTTTTTGCTAAAACCCGAGGAGCCGAAATAAGTTATGTAAATTTGTGGGGGAAAAGTGAAAACGTGGCAGGGATCAAAATTGGCCCCAGGCCCTGCGTCAACACATGCAGCGTCACCCTCCAGTGGCCCGGGGAAACATTTCTCAGATGTGGTGGGTTTATCTGTGCCGCAGCAAAGCAGTGGAACCAGTGGCAAAAGCCATTTCAGCCCGTCAAAAGGTTCCACCACCTTTGAAGAGGCTGTTTCCTTTGCCATCATTCCCGGTAGATGTCCTGCTCCTCGTACTCATGGCGCCAAAAGGGGTTTAACGAGGGATTGCCAAGAGAACAGTATGATCAAACCCAAAGGGGAAAAAGCTAACCGTGTCCCGTCCAAGTTGTTGGTACTGCAGTCCCCCCCTTTCCAAATGGTGGACTCTGAAAAGTGCAGAGAACTAATGGCTTGTGCTGAGCCGAGGTGGAGAGTTCCAAGCCGTAATTTCTTTTCCAAAAAGGCAGTACCAGCCATTCACAAATATGTAGAACAGAAGGTGGGCCAGTACTTCAGCTTTTTGGTTTGTTCCAAAAGGCATGGTAGCGTGGACGTGTGGAGCTGTAACTACTGTCAGGGCCAGTACATGTCCTTTACAGCCCACTGGGTGAATGTGCTTCCTGCCCAGGCACACCAACAACTTGGACAGGAGACGCCGCTTTCTCCTCCACGTTGTCAAACTGCTGCTCCTGCGTCAATGTCCGCCTCCTCCACCACCATCACCTCAGCCTCCACAAGTGCTGTTCCATCATACCACATGTGCAGGGCACAGTGGTGTCACGAAGTTCTACACCTCTTTTGCCTGGGCGAACGAAGTCACAAAGGTGAGGAACTGCTCCGCGTCATGCAGCAAGAAATCGATGTGTGGCTTTCTCCGCACCAACTGCAAATCAGAAACATGGTGACGGACAATGGAAGTAACATGGTGTCCGAGCTGCACTGAAGAGAGATGGTCCATGCGCCATGCAGGGCGCATGTGTTCAATCTGGTTGTGAAAAGGTTTCTGAAGTCTTCCACCGATCTTAAAGACATTCTAAAAATGGGCAGGAAAATATGCATGCACTTCATCGATTCCTACAAAGCCAGGCACACCCTCCTCGAGCTGCAGAGGCAGAACGGCCTCCCCCAACACACACTGATATGCAATGTTTCCACCCATTGGAATTCCAACCTGCACATGTTAGACCGACTGTATGAACAGAGAAAGGCCATTAACGATTTTTTGATGATCCAAGCGGACAGCAGTACTCCCCTGTGTAACTGTGATGTCAGCCAGTGGCAGTTTATGCGTGACACCTGCCGTTTGCTGAAGCCGTTTGAGGAAATGACGTTATTTGTCAGTCGCCAGGACTACGGGATGAAAAACGTCATTCCACTGCTTCATGTCCTGAAACAGATGCTGAAAAATCTGTCTGGACAGGGGACTGGAGACGTGGTGCTACATCTCGCAGCCACATAAGTCTGGTCGGGGATGAAGTGGAGGAGGAGGAGGAAGAGGAGGACAATGGAGCACTAGCATTGTCTGGTGAAATTAGTGGTTTTTCTACCAGGGTGACAGGAGAGGAGGAGCAGGAGCAGCTGGAGGAGGTAGATTGAGATGAGGAAGACAAGGCAGATGAAACCCAAGCACTGTGGCAGTATACAGTGGAGATGGAGGCAGGGAGTCCCTCAGAGTCACTTATGCAGATGGCCCGCAGCATGCTGATTTGCCTGGCAAGTGATAGCCGAATAGTCACCATCCAGCAGAGGGATTACTTCTGGCTCTCCACCCTCTTGGACCCTCGCTACCGGTCCAAAATGGGAGCCTTTTTTTCCAGCTACAGAAGTACTATAGAAAAATCCTTCGTAGTCAGTTGGCCGCTGCCTATCTGCGGCATGGTCCATCCTCTGACAGGTGTGACTGGGAGGCTCCTCTCCGCTTACGTACCACTGCCACGGCTGCTGTGGGAAAGTGGGGGGGTTGGAGCAGTAACAGCTCCATCAGCAGCAACCTAAGTCTGGAGTCGCTGATGAGCAGCTTCCTTCACCCGCCTAGTGAGGAGGGCACTCACCAGCAGTAGCAGCAGGACCTGGAGCAGACCCTGATCCAGCAGGTGGTGGCCTACTTGGACAGCACTCTGCCATCCCAGTTAGAAGATCTGCTGGACTACTGGGCAGCCAAACTATATGTGTGGCCGCAACTTGCTGAGTTTGCACTGGAGAAGCTGTCGTGCCCGGCCAGTAGTGTGGCATCAGAGCGGGTGTTCAGTGCGGCGGGGGCCATCATTACCCCAAGAAGAATTCCAAAATGTGGAGAGGCTGACCTTTGTTAAGATGAATCAGGCGTGTATCGGCCAGGATTTCCACACACCTATGGCTTAGGCATCAGATTACATCAGCCATGACGCCTCACCAAAGCTTAGAGAAGTGAGTCTGGAATCAAAATACACCTGCCTCAGTCACTATTCTGATGCTGCCACCCACCTGATGCCACACATCTGCTGCCAGTTGCTTCATCTGCCTCCCACCATCTTTACCAGGCACCTCCGCACTCTGTCTTTTATGCCACTCTGTACCCTATCCTTTTGGTGCCACCTCCAAATTTGTCATTGGCCACTCTTGACCCATTTGTGCTGTTGCTGCTCCCGTAAACCCCCACACTCTGCTTTGTTCACTTGGGGGCCTACTACTGTTTGTGCCACCCCAGAATGTCATTGTGCCACTCTCTGACCTCATCTGCTCTGCTGTTTTGGCTGTGGCTGTCCATCACCCCCAATTCTGTATTGTGCACTATGGGGCCTTCCTGTTTGTGCCCCCTCTAGAATGTCATTGTGACTATGACCTCATGCTGCGTTCACACTCCACACTGTGTCATTGTGCTCTCTCTACCTAATTTCGCGCGCTGTGCCTCACTGAAACACCGTGGGTTTCCTAATGCTGTTTCCCCCCTCCCACCTATGACTTTTTCCACTATTTTGGTTTTTCCCCCTTCTTTTCACCTGTCAGAAGGAATGGGAAGGTGGGGATTGTCTACCCAAAAGCAGGAGAGGTACAAAAACACGAAGACATGAAAATATCCCATTTATGCTCATCTCTGTTTTGGATCAACTCTTTTTGTTTTTGGCTTTAGAATATGGGATTTTTGCCCCATTGAAAGTGGACACTGACAGATGAAAGGAAGGGCAAAATGATCAAAACATCAACACAAAATTACGCCGACACCCTCTACATTCATTCGGGTGGCCCTACTTTTCAGCGTTTAACAGAAAAGGTTCTGGCATATTCGTGACGGTTTAAAGCCTTGGCCTAGGGATGACCCTTCCCTGTGATGTCCCCTTAATGTCTGAACCTGTGCCAGTCATAACCTACACTGTTTTTTTTGCGCTATTGTGGTCTTAGCCCTCAGCTTTTTTTTTTTTCCCGCTGGCGCAGCCAGACTTTATCAGGTACATTCCCGCTTCCCAAAACCTACGGTATAACACCAGAAAAAAGATACATAAAAAAACTTTTTAATCAAAAGAATAAGAGTTGGGAAAAGAAAACAAAAAAAACACCCTCAAAATACCTATCAAGGCCCTGTCTACCTAAAAAAAGGGGGGAAATCCGGGCCCCCCAAAAGGGGCGCCCCCACACTGGAACCCAAAATAAAACCCTGTCCCTTTTAAAAATTTAAAAATGAAAAAGAAAAAGAAAAAAAAAAAACAAAAACCCATAATACAAATGGAGTGCACAAACAAAAAAATTGTAAAAATTAAAAAAACCCCCTATACGTTTTGAGTTCAAAAATACATGAAAAATTTATGAAGGCGTCATAGAAAGATAATCAATAACGCATAAATATTCCAATATTCCAAGCGTTTTTCCCCCCCCAGATACGGGGTTCATCAGGGAAAAAATTGCAGTTGATAACAAAATAGGAACATCTAAGAAAAAAATCAACAAGTGTTGCAATAAATATAAAATCTCCCTTATGATGGAAAACAGGGCTGGGGAAAATTTTGAGGACGGGGCCGGATAAATCATGTACAGATCCCCGCTATCTGATTACTAGGGCAGGCCAAAACCCGTAACAAATTTTAGTGAATCACAAGCCACATATAAAGCCAGGCAAATTTGACCCAATTAGTATCAGCCGTTAGCACCCTTGACTACCCCAGAGCCCTGATGCAAACGCCCAAAAAAAAAAAAAAAAAAAAAATTTTTTTTCAAAGGTGTTGAACACAAGGTCCCGGGATACAATACCGGAAAATGCCTCATGCATGTCGTAAAAGGGGGGGGAGAAACAAAAGTTAAATAAATACATAGACCAAGATTTCAATGTCGCTGTCACCCGGCGCATGCTCAGCGCGCCGAGGCAATATAATGACTGCAATATCGCGACTGAGCCCAGGCTTTAATAACAGAAAAAAAATACAAAATGGCCGTAAGGCGCTAAGCAGTATTTTTTTAATTTTAAAAAACGAGCCTTAGAGCAAAAAGTTTGTATGCGCTAAACAGTTGTATTTTGTGATTAAAACCTTTTAAAAGATCCAAACTAAGAATCCTATAAGATACTATAGAGTTCTAAAAGGTATTACAAAGTGTATGATATACCCAAATATGCTTTTAATACGAACCCCAAAATAGAAAAAAAAAATAAAAAAAAAATAGTTGTGGCAGTACAAAGGGCTTTATAGTGTATAAGTTTTAAAACAAGCCCCCAGGCAGGTACTTATGGCAATAACCAATGAATTTAGTAAGGACCAAATAAAAAGGTCCCCACTAAAAGGGCCAATGAGGGACTCAAAAGATAAAGGTGCCATACTATTTAAAAACGTACCCCAAAATATGGCCTTGTTGATACTGAATTTTAAATTTTAAAACAAAAATAATATTTAACATACAAAGATGAAATTTAAATAAGATGATAAAGAAAAAATACTAAAAAGATAATATAAATAATGGAGCACTATGGACACCCATACAACATATTAATATGAGATGAAAATAAATATGCAATTTTTTAGTAAAAATTTAACAATTTGCTAAATGGAGGAGCAAAGGGCAAAAAATATTGAGACCCGTTGGCTTTAATGAATTTTTAAGATTTAAGTCCAAAGGGGGTTTTCCCGTTGTAATAGCTTTTCATCAAAATCTCCCCCCGTGGGGGGTAGAACCGTTGGGATGCAAAAGGGTTATACTGGAAGGGGTTTTTATTTAACCAAGGCCCGTTTATTTTAAACGCCAATATTTTCTAAAAAAACTCTGTTTCCCGTTTTTTTCCCTTTAAAGGCCAGGCGTTGTTATCACCTCGTTTTCAATTTTATAACGTAATCTAAAAACGACCCGTCGAATAATGGAAAATTTTGGTAAATTGACATCTTTCAACCCCCACATCAATTCCCCCTGTTTTTTTAATCAAAGGGGAAAAGGGGGGTTTTAAAAAGAAAATTTTCCCCAATTTTTTTCCCGTTTGGGGGGCATTCCCTTGGGATAAAATGGTTTTGGGGGGGCCCCCCTCCTTAAGAGAGCAAAGGGAAGCGGAATAAAAGGTTCCCTTACGGGGCCCCATTTTTTTCGCGAATTATTTCTGAAGAAAAAACATCATTATGGGGTATTTTTTGAGTTTTTTTGGGGTTCCCTTTAAAAAACTTGTTTTTAAAAGTAGTTTTTTTGTATCTTTTTTTGGGTTTTAAATTTCCCCGGTTTGGTTTTTAAAATGGATGGAAAAACCCAAAAAACTTCCTCATTTTTTCAAAAAAATTTTCTCCAAACCCTCATGTTTTTTTTCCAAAAATAAAATACAAGGGGGTGTTTGGGGAAATTTCCCGTTGTTAGGTTTAATTGGGTAAATTTTCCCCCCGAAAGGGTTTTGGGAAATTTTTAAAAACCCCCGGTTTTCTCAAAAAATTTTTTTTTTCAATCTAAAACAAGGTCCTAAAACCACCCCGGCCCTTGCAATTGGGGGGACGGTTTCCCCCAAGCTTGGGGCCCCACTGGGGTATCCCGCCAAAAGGAAAAAATTGTTTTTTAAAAAGAAAAATTCAAAACAAAATATTGGGGGTTGAAAAATTTTTGTGGAAATTAAAATTTCGCCCAAACCCCCCTTTTTTAGGGGGAAAATAATCGCCCCCCTTTCCTCCCCCACTTAATGCCCCTAAAACACAGGTATTTCCCTTGTTTGAGGGAAAGGGAAAATGGGCGAAAATTTTAAAAAAGGCCCCGCATTTTTACAGTTTTTAAAAAATTTTGCATTTTTCCCCCCTTTTGAACCAGGGGCCAAAAAAGGAAAAATATTTAAAATAAAATTTTAATTTAACTTTTTTTAAACCTTTTCCCCGAAATTTTTTTGGGGCAAAATTTTGTTTAAGGGGTTTGGATCTAAAAAGTTTGGGCCAGTGAAAAATTTCCTAAAAGTGGCAAGTTTTTTTCAAGGGAAAAAAAATTTTTTCTATTTTTTCCTTTAATTTGAATTTTTTTAGTTTTTAAAAAAATAAAAAAAAATTTTCCCCGGGAATTTGTAATTTTTAAAAATTATGTTTTTGTATCTTTTTTCTAGGTGTTATACCTGTAGTTGTTTTGGTTTAAATTGTATTGGTATACCCAGAACTTCATTCCATTATATCAAGGGTTCTCTACACCTATACATCGTGCTTAAGTAGAGTACATGGTAGTGTTTGTACATTCCCGCTTCAGTTTATTGGTCAATTTTGCCCCCGTAAGTGCCCAGGGAATTTTAGAGTGAAGCGATTCTAAGAGCGACGGCTGTCATGTGCGTGTCATACTAAAACACAGCACTGTATGAACACCAAACCAAGCTCCCTCTGCATATTTGAGCATGGTACAATGTTCTACAGCACCTTACAGGCTCTCTGCAGTCAAGAAATAGCTGTTTTTTAACGCGATTCATCGCAAATTAATTCGGGTCGAAACAAATTTTGTCGGAAAATTCGGCGAACTCGGCGAATCGAATTTTTGAGAAATTCGCCCATCTCTAAACTTAATGCCTAAACACAGTTCAAGGGGTTTGGTTGAGTTCAAATGTTATGGGAGACATTGAAGGGGCTGACCAGTAAAAAATATGCATATTCCATTAGATCCAGGTTGGTCCAAAAAAGAAAAAAAAAATATTAATACTTACCTAGCTATCCTCCCGAGATGGAGGGACTTGCACTCCATTGTAAGTGAAAGGAGTGAGACACTCTATACTATGTTTGGCTGAGATGGAAATGGAAAGTATTCCTTGAAGTCTGGGAGAGCTCTCATGGAAAATTATGTTTCTCACTAGACTTTGCCTTTGAATATTAGTTACTAATCAAATTACTGGAACAATTAGTAAATTTATATATAAATTTAATTTTTTTTTTTCAATTTAAACTGTTTATATAGATGATACCAAGACGACGTTCCTCATTAACAAGCTCTGGATAAGAACTGTTGATTTCTCTATTTTCCAGCCTAAATCTGTAAATATTTAAATTTTTCTCACCAGTTGTCTTGTATCTTATTGTTTGAAAATCTCATATATTCTGTTTCAAAACAACAAATCTATCATTACAAATTTAAATTGCAGCAATTTTGGCATTTATTCAAGAAAGGTTTTGCCACCTGTACAGAAAATTATCATCAACCTGAAGCTGAGGAATTTGCATAGAAACATCTAAAAATGTTTACATCTTCAGAAATTCTACATTTTAGCCTATTCTTCGTAAATTCATCATGAGTCCAAAAACACTGATATTCATCAAGCCTGGCATTTGCAAAACTTTTTTTTCTTTAGTTGAATAAATATCTGTTCACAATAAATGTCACATTCACTATTTTTATACAGAGAGTCATTTTAAATTGGAATCTTAAATTACCCCTAACTGTTACTTCAGAAAGCAGTCATTAAGCTGCTTATAAGAGCAATATGATGCTGTATTCTCAGAATGAATGCCCACCTCCATAATGAGCACATTTATGTAATGATAAGTCTCCATTAAAATATGGGATGCCATGTTTATTTATTTTACGATTTTCATCCATTGAGGTCAAGAGCTTTAATAAGGAAAAGAGTCTCCATGCCAACCCACAAATGACTAAATGTCTCCATGTAAACACACTAGCAAAGCTCTGTTATCTAACAAATATATCTAACATATATATATAATAATATATGCTATGCGTGTATGTGGAAAAGAAAGTGCATCTTTATTTTTTTGTTAACCATGTCCTGAATAACAATCATGTGGCCCTCATCCACATCCGTTAACAATCAAATACCCTCTATGGATAACAAAAACACAACACATTTCAGGTTGTAATTTTTGTCTGAAAATAAAATAACATTCAGAAGCCTAATGGAATGTAGTAAACACACAATATAGTATTTTTAACAACAATAACTTCTATTTCATATTTTCTGTTGGAGATTGTCATCACATTGTTTTGGAGAACCCTTGGCCCATTGAACTTTAAAACACTGCTTCAGTTAATTTTTGTTTGAGTGCATTCGGCTATGCATACTTCTCAAACAATGTACATGATCATTTCAGCAGTTATTTGACACTTGGCAGGATTCTAAGGGATAGCCACTAATCAGTGGGGCTACCTTTTTTAATGTGACTACTCTGATTTTAGGAAGGGAAAGTGTACAGAGTTTGTGTACAGAAGTGACATAATTCTACTAACAGTGATTTTGTGAACTTCAGTAACATCTTTTAGCCATTATTTTGTTATCTGTGCATATTGACTTTATTTAGACATTATCCACATGGGTTCCTATAATAAGTGATTTTCTAATTGTATTGCTGTAATTTATTGGCATCCTCATTGTGAGGTGTGCTATGGCTGACATTCTCCCTCTCTGCCAGTTACACATTCCTCCTTATATATCAGTTCCACATTAAGGGCGACATGTATGAAAGGGGCTGCGCCAGATATCTGTCATCTTTTCAGCCCAATATCCCGCGCACTAGAACCGTAGCAAAGATATAGATTTATAGCTTCGCTACGGCATTTTTGGGTGCATTACAGTCGGAACAGGTATATCACTTTCAAAGTGGTACCTGATCTGAACTGTTGCCCGAGCGGTGGAAAGCGCATGATTTATAATCCGCTGTAGAGCGGGTTCATAAATCAGGCGCATTCTATACCTTTATTAATCGCATGGAATTTGGCATGTAAACGCCAAATTCCATGCATGTTGCCCTAAATGAGGATTTTTCTGTGTGGTTTTGTTATGTTTATAAAAGTTATCTTTTGTTTTTGGCAGTGATAATATTGAAAGCCCTAGCTGATATCATTTGTTGGTCCTTTCTAGTTTAAAACATTATTCCGTTTACTGTATTGATGTTTGTGTGGATTCAATTATACACATTTCTTATTTAAGAAGTGTGCCTTAATGTTTTGGTAGTTCCATTGCCCCAAAACATAGGTTTGGGCGGCAACATCCCGGAATATCCACAACATTCATTTGCATATGATTAACTTTGTCGGGGCAGATAGCAGGATAATTGTTACCATTAGCTGCTAACATTCAATTGAACAACATAGGCTAAAAGGGATTAGTGCAATACAATTTACTATGTAATTCTACATGCACTTTTCATGATATATATGGGAGATATTCTATATGCATGTATTTACTAATATGATTCATATGCATTAGCTGTACCATATATTCACATATGCACATTTGCACATGTCATGGTGTAATTAGAGATGGGCGAATTTCTCGAAATTCGGTTCGCTCACTTCGCCGAATTTCCCGACAAAAAATAACTTTGTTCCGAATTACTTCGGGGCGAATCACGTTAAAAAACAGCTATTTCCAGGCTGCACAGAGCCTGCAGGGTGCTGTAGAAGGTTGTGCCATGCTTAAATATGCAGAGGGAGCTTGGTTTGGTCTTCATACAATGTTGTGTTTTAGTATGACACGCACATGACTGCCGCCGCTCTTAGAATCGCTTCACTATAAAATTCCCTGGGCACTTAAGAGGGCAAAATGAAAAAAAAAACTAAAAGCGGGAAGTTGCTGATAAAAGTCAGCCGTGAAGCTGGAAAAAAACAAGTGGAGCTCGGTTTGGCAAACCTTGTGACAGAGTGTGGAGGTGCAGGGCCCACACAGCATGAGGTCAGACTGGCAATGACTTTTTGGAGGGGGCCCAAAAAAACAGGGTGGGCCACAGAGTGGCACAATGACAGGGTGGAGGTGACGGCGGCAGGAGCAACAGTTGAGGCAGGGGTGGAAAATGAACAGTGGGGGAGGCACGGCAGAAAGCCAGCAGCACAGAGGTCAGCGTGGCACAATGAAGAGTGGGGGAGGGGGTGGAAAAATCCCACCCCTGGTAAAGATGGTTGGTGGAGATGGAAAAACTGTCGCGTTTTGGGTGGAATCAGGGGGGGGCGGCATCAGAATAGTGGCTGAGGCAGGTATTTAAACCAGATCTTTTTCAGTTTGGGTGAGGCGTCTGGCTGATTTTGTCTGACGCTAAGGATTGGTGTGGGGAAAATTTTGGCCCGATCCACCCCTGACTCATCTTGAAAAGGTCAGTCGTTTCCACATTTCCGCGGACAAGGGGTTCTCCTTGGGGTACGAGGGCCCCCCGCCGCATGAAAACCCGCTCTGATGCCAAACTATGGCGGGCAGGACGTTCTTATGCAAATCAGAAAGTTCCGGCCACACACCCAGTTTGGTGCCCAGTAGCCCCAGCGGTTTTCAAAATGGGGTGGCAGAGTGCTGTCCAAGTAGGCCACCACCTTTTGGGTTTAGGGTCTGTTTCCAGGTCCTGTGCTGCTGCTGGCGACGCCTCCTCATAGGCGGGTGAAGGAAAGCTGTCCAGTGACCCCAGCTTGGTTGTTGTGATGGAGCTGGTATGCCCTAACCCCCCCCTTTCCCCCCCAGCACCCGGGCCAGTAGTACGTGAGGTGAAGAACCCTGGTAGGCCCTGTCGAGGGGGGTGATAGCCATAGGCAGCGGCAAGGGACTCGGGGTTTTCCCCAAATAGTATTTGAGTTTGTCCTCCCCTCAATAGGGGGAAAAAAATTTCCCCCATTTTGGGGGTAGCGAGGGTCCAATAGGGTGGAGAGCCAGAAGTATCCTCTGCCGGAGGGACTATTGCTGCCCTAGCCAGGAAAACAGCATGCGCGGGCCATCTGCACAAGTGACTCCGGGGGCCCCCCGCCTCCATCCCCCTGTATACTCCCCATGGTGCTTGGGGTCCTGCCCGTTTCCCTCATTCCTTCTACCTCCTCCAGTGCTCTGCTCCCCCTCTCTTGTCCCCCGGGGTGAAAACCCCACTCTTTCAACGGGGACAATGCTTCTCCCTCCCATGCCCCTCCTCCTCCTCATTTCAGGTCCCAACCGGCTCTTTGTGGCCGGGGGAGATGAAAAGGCCACTTTCCGTCCGGCCCCAGACGGGATTTTTCGATGTGTTCCAGGACATGACAGTGGAATGCGTTATTCATTGGTAGGTCCTGGCGACTCCAAAAAAAACGTGGCCCCCCCCTCAAATGGCCTCAACAAAGGCAGGTGTCACACTGGTGCCACTGGGAATCAAAGTTCACAGGGGAGTTATCTGTTCCGCCGGGATCTCAAAAATTCGTTAGGCCCCTTTCTCTGTTTACGTCGGTCAACATGTGCAGGCGGGAAATTCCAAGGGGAAACATGCATTCGGTGTTTTGGGGGGAGGCCGTTCTGCGCTGCAATCGGGAGGGTGTTTCCCGGTTTGTAGGAATGGATGAAGTGCCACGTTTTCCCGGCCCTTTTCAGAATTTTGAAAACGGGGGAGACTTCAGGAACCCTTTTCAAACCAATTGAACACTTGCGCCTTTCAGGGGATTGGGGCCCCCCTTCCCCGGTGCAGGCGGGGACACCCGTTCCCCCCTTGTCCTTCACCAGGTTCCCATTTTTCAGTTGGGCGGGAGAAAGCACAACATGATTTCTTGCTGATATGCGGAGCGTTCCCCCCTGTGTGACTTTTTTTCGCCCAGGCAAGCCAGGGGTTAGAAATGGTGAAAAGCTTCTAATCCCTCTACAAGGTGGTATGATGGGCGTACTTGTGGAGGCTGAGTGGTGGGGGAGGAGGAGCGGCAGACATTGGCGCAGGAGCCGCAGTTTAACAACGTGGAGGAAAAGCGGGTTCCTGTCCAAGTTGTTGTTGTGCTGGGAGGAAAACTTCAAGTGGGCCCCTAAAAGGGCATCTGGGGGGCCCGTTTTTTTGTTTTCCAGGGTCCGCGTCGGCCCCTTGGAAAAAACCCCAAAAAGAAGGATGGCCCCTTCTGTTCTACTTTTTTTGAAGTGTGGTCTGCTTTTTTGGGAAAAAAATTCGGGTTGGAACTCTCCCTCTCGCTCGGCCCGCCCCTTGTTCTCTGAAGGTGCAGAGTCCACCCTTTGGAAAAGGGGGGGACGCAGTACCAACAATTGGCGAGGGACGGTCAGTGCTGCACCTTAGGATGGTTGGAGCTTTCCGTTGTCTATTTGCAATGCCCCGTAACGAGTGGCATGGTAGCGAGGAGCAGGAGCTCTGCTGGGGATGTCAAAAAGAAACAGCTCCCTTTTGCGAGGTGGGGGGCCTTCATGGTGCAAAGGATGCTGCCCGGGGGGCTGTGCGTTGTGCGGCGCGGGGGGACCACCCTCGGCCGTTTCTCCCAGGGCCCCAGATGGTACGCTGCATGGTTGCGCAGGGCCGTGGTGCCAATTTACCCTGGCCAGTTCACTTTTTGCCCCAGATTTACATATACCCATTTCGGTCCTCGGTGTCTTAGCAAAGAATGCCCCACCGGAGTAGCTGATTTTTCCCCCAAAAGCTCCCCACTGAGTGAATCTACCGCCGCTGCCTCGCGAGCCCTGGCGTATTTTTTGGACCTGCGAAGCGGGTTTTTTTACCCCTTGGCGCTTGGGTCCCCCCTCACACGCTGTACCCCGCTGACTCTGGCCACATAACCACTTGTGGTTGCACCGCTGTCTGACGGCCAATGACGCCCCCCCTTTCCCGAGAGGGGTGAAAACCCTGCCACCCGGCTCCCAAGGGGGGTTGGTAATATATCTATTTGTGTTTCATGTCCTGATGTCCTCATCACCCGGGCTTTGGGTTTAGAGGTGATCCTAACAACAGACCTCCCCTGCCCTCTCCTCTTACTTGCGCTACTGCAAGAGAGGGGGTTTTGGCCCCCCCTTTTTTGTTCAAGTAGTTGCTGACTGCCCTTCTATTGTTATCCTCGCTTTTTAGGGCGCTGGCCCCCAAATAGTGATCTTGGCTGGGGAAGGGGGACAGAGGGGGTTTAGGAAGGTGAGGGCCGCTGACCCGCTCCCCGGGCCATGCCAACTAAAGGGGTTTTGGGTTTACGTTCCCACCGGGCTCTTGATGGGGTTGGATGTCATCTGGGAGGAAGTGGTGACCCTAGTAAACCAAAACAAGAACATTGGGTTGTGAACAAAACCCCGGGCCCCTAGTGCCGGCAGTTTTGGGCCCCACGGTGACCCCCCGTTGCGACTCCCCCTTTCTGTGCTGGTGGAAGTTTTTGCCTCTGCCATGCAGGTGAAGAGCCGCCAAAATCTCGTTGAATTATGTTTTTTCTAAAAAAGACAGACATGTTGAGAAAATATCTGTAATGTTTAAATTTAAAACCTGTATTGATCCAAAGAACCCTAACAAGGGTTGGGTAAACCCGTTTATAAAATTGGCTCCCAAATGGGCAGGAAAAATTGTTTTTATGTGGTTTTAAAAAACTTTTGTTTTTTATGAATTTAAAAAAACAAAAAAGGCTTAAATTACCTTCAGTATGAATTTGCTACAGAATTTCTTCTGTGGGGGAAATAAAGTTTCTTTTCTGGAAAACGAGAAAAGCTTAAAATTAACCCCCCGTGTAAAATTTTGCAAAAGAATTGAGCAACCAAAAATACGGAAACTTTGTGCGTGTTACAAAGGGTTTTTTAGTACAAACAAAAGAAAAAATTGTAATTAAAACCCTTTGCTTGTGATTGGCTCAGGGAAAAATTATTTTTTGGCCGTGAAGACGGTTTATTTTAGTCACCCCAAACAGAAAAAAACGCTTAATGAAACCCCCGGTTTTAAATTGCGCCAAACAAATTTAGCAAACCCCAAATTGGCTTGTTGCGGTTACAATGGGGTGTTTTTCGCTAACAAAAAGAGAAAAAATTGTAATTAACCTTTGTGTGAATTAGGCACAGGAAAAAGTATTTTTTGGCGGGGAAAGGCGGTTTATTTTTGTCCCACAGGAAAAAAAAAAATTTTAAACCCTGGAGTAAATTGCGCCAAACAATTGAGACCAAAAAATACGGCTTTGTAGGTGTTACCATGGGGTTTTTTGTACACAAAAAGAAAAAATTGAATTAATCTTCGCTTGTGAATTGGCTACAGGAAAAAATTTGTATTTTTTGGCTTTGAAAGAGGTTTTTTTGTCCCACAGCAAAAAAACAATGTTAAATTTAAAACCCCGGATTTTTAAATTGCGCCAAACAATTGAGAACCCCAAAACTCGGCTCTTTTGGTGTTACTTTGGGGTTTTTTTTAAACGTACACAACAAAAAAAAAAATTTTGAAATTTTAAACCTTCGCTTGTGAATTTTGGCTACATGAAAAATTTTTTTTTGGCGGTGAAGAGGTTTTTTTTTAGTACCACAGCAGAAAAAAAAAACGTTTAAATTTAAACCCTGGATGAAAAATTGGCCAAACAATTGAGAACCAAAAAACTAGAGTTTGTGGTTTTTACAATGGGTGTTTTCACGTACAAAAAAGAGAAAAATTGTATTAAAATTTGCTTGTAAATTAGGCTACGGGAAAAAAATGTATTTTTTGGCTTTGAAAGGGTTTTATTTTAGTCCCCACGCAGAAAAACAACGCTTAAAAACCCCTGGATGTAAATTGCGCAAACAATTGAGAAACCCACAACTACGTGTCTGTGGTGTTACAAGGGCGTGTTTTCTGTCACAACAAGAAAAAAAAATTTAATTAATTTTTCGCTTGTGAATTTGGTACAGGAAAAGTATTTTTTGGGCGTTGAAGGGTTTTTTTTATCAACAGCGAAAAAAAGTTAATTAACCCCTGGAGTAAATGGCCCCAAACAATTGGCACCAAAAAACTACGAGCTTTTGCGTGTTACAATGGCGGTTTTCTATGTCACAACAAGAGAAAAAATTGTAATTAACCTTCCCCTGTAAATTGGCTAAGGAAAAAATTTTAATTTTTTGGTGGTGAAAAGACGGTTTCTTTTAGTCCCAAAAGCAGAAACAAGTTAAATTAAACCCCCTGGAGTAAATTGGAAAAAGAATTGAGCAGCCAAAAATAAGTGGTATTTGTATTGAAAAAACGCTGTTTCTTTAATGAATAAAACGGAAAAATGGCTTAGGATCCCCCTTGGGTTTCAATGTGCTGTGGCGATAGCTTAAAATGTATAGGGGCTGCATTGGACGCACACTGGACTTCGAAATTTAAAAACCCCACAAAAATCAGAAAAAGGGGAAAAATTAAAAAGGGAAACGTCTCTGAGGGGGAAAAATGGAAAAAACCCCCAAATATCGCTGTATTTTAAAAAAACAGTTCTTTCCGTAAAGGGGCTATTTTCAAATTTACAAAGGGAGCAGCACCCTTTCCCCCGTCAAATACTGGGAGGGGGGTGTGGGCTTCCCCCGCGGTTTTGCGCCCCGGGGCTTAATAGTGCGGTGGGGTTTACGAAATTTTCCCTGGTCTCCCGATTTTGGTTTTACCTTGCACATGTATTGGGGCTTTTTCCCTTCTTCTCCCCCGGGTGCTTTGCCCCATGTAACGCCATGTGGCTGCCCGCCCTTTATCAAAACAATTGCCACCCTTTTGTTTTACCCGAAAGTTTACCCCAAACTTTCCCACTTTTTTTCCGAAAACCAAAGGGTTTTTCCCGAAAATTTATAAAAGGGGAAATTTTCCCCTTCCCTTTGAATCAATTTGCCCAAAACTTTGTTGTAAAAGTAAGAGATGATTGTTTTTTTGGGAGGTTTCACTTAAACCTTAAAATTTTTTGTGGGTTCAATGCAAACCTCTGTAATGGGTTTCTTAAACCCCCTTTTGTGTTGTTTTTAACTCTGGGATGTGAGTGCCAAAAAAAGGGTTTTTTGCTTCCTTTCCCTTTTTTTTTTCATTTCTTTTTTTGGGATTTTTCCTAAAACAGTTTTTATTAAAATTTTTAAATTTTTTAAGGGGAGGAAGACGCAATTTTGTTTTTTAAAGGTTTTAAATAAAATTTAAATTTGTCT
Source organism: Phyllomedusa bahiana (assembly GCA_025379985.1). Taxonomy (NCBI): domain Eukaryota; kingdom Metazoa; phylum Chordata; class Amphibia; order Anura; family Hylidae; genus Phyllomedusa; species Phyllomedusa bahiana. The sequence goes on from JAODAL010020794.1 coordinate 21,071, forward strand.
TTTAGTTTCGTTAGAAGCCCCTGCCCATAAGAAAAAAAAACAGTGGTGTGCTGTTTCTGTTTCGTTCAATAAAATGGTGGACACCCCCGCGGGGGAAACCCGATGAAATCCATTATAGTAATTTGGGTTTAAAAAAAGGCAAAACCCTTGGTTTTGTCATTTATAATTGCAACCCCGGGTTTTTTCCAAATTTTTTGTTACCTATTTGGAAAAAAGGAAAAAAATAGGGCTAACAAAGCAAAATGGAAAAGTAGACTTTTTTTTGGTAATTTTAAAATTTAAAGTTTAAATTTCGCATCATTTCAAGTTTTCTTCCCGGTCCCATGATGCAAACCAAAAGGGCCCCAAAACATTTTCCCTTTTTTTTCCCATTTCTTGAACACTTGGCATACATCAAGCCTAGCACTATGCATAATGTCAAAAAAAACTCTACCTTGGCCTAGTCAATACAAAGGATATTGATCTAGATCCTTTGTGGTTTGTTCAGAGACAATTTTGCTTCTGGTAGTTTTTTATTTTTTGGGGATTTTTCCTAGACACTCTTCTGTGAAGGCCATACATGTTTAGTCTTTTTCCTATCATGCAATCATTAGCATTAATATTTAATGTGTTTACAGACGCCTATGTGTCATGTGATGTTTGTATTGGGCTTTTCTTGTATGGGTGTTAAAATGGGCTGACCCTTTGGGCTGAATTTGTTTTAAGTCCACTCTTGGGAAGATTGTCAGAAGCAGTCTGTGAATTTTAAAAAGGGGATGAAGATGGGGTTCAAATTTTCTTCCCAAATTGTGAAAACAGCAATTTTGTTTCTTTAAAGGGTTTTGGAGGGTTTTCCTTTAAATTTTTTGCAAAGGCGGGAAAATTTTAAAAACCTCAGCATTGCCCAAAAAAATTAAGTCCTAAAAAGGGCTTTCTTTTAAAAAGTAGTCATGCTTCTCAATGAATTTATAATGTGATGTTTTGTAACCCCCTTCCTGTTTTCTGTTTCCCTTTATTTTTTAAAATTCCTTTTTTACAGGTCATTTATTCTATAGGCTGTAAGAGGGTTGGGGTTAAAAAAATCTAAATTTTTTGGTTTTAAAATATCGTATTTTTTAGGGGGGTGGGGGAGAAACTAAAAGTAACCCCGAGGGGTGCTTAAAAACAAGCAAAAAGGAGGAAAAATACATACTCCCCCTGTAGTTGTCCTTGATTAAAAAAAAGGGCCCCATTGTTTTAAAAAAAAACAGTTCCCAAAACCCTTGGGCCCCCTTTTTCCAGTGCTGAAAAATCCTTTTAAGGGGGGGGTTTTTTCCCTGAAGCAAAAGTTAATTTCCCAAAATCGGGTCCCCCCAAATTTGTGCAAGCCAAAAAAATGCATGAAATTTAAGGGGGGTCGGTGCTTTGGGTGGTTTCCCCTTCAATTTTAATTTTTTTGGGAGGTCCCCAAAAATAGACGAGTGCACATGGCTATATTAGGAACTCCCATATTAGTGAATGAGGAGGACCACCACAAGCGCCGCCTTCCTCAATTGGTGGGATTTGTCATCCACAGTTTACTTTTTTGGGGAAAACCCCTTTAATGAATATCTATTTTTTTCCATTTTTGCCTCTGGATTTCCAATGTCATTAGTTTACTTTTCAGTGATATGTTTGTATGAGGCTTTTTTTTGTGGGATAAATTGTTTTTCAGTGTAGTAAGAGGGTGCATATAAATCGCCACATAATTTATTACATCTTCTTTTTTTCTTTGTGGTTCCATTTTGTTAAAAATTTTCTAAACATTCATATTTCATACTAATTATCCGGTTAATTCATTTCTTCATGCTATGATGGTTGTGTGGATATCTAAACTTTTTTTTTTTATGTAATGTATGTACGGTATAATTTATTTATTTATTTTTTTTTTCAGAATTAATAGTCACATTTATTTTATTTATTTTTAAAGACTTGCTTTTTTGCTATTCTTTAACTCTATTTTACATTTATAATGTTTTAGCATTCTCCTGTACGCTAACGCATTAGACATTTTATCACTATGACACAGGCTGTATTAACAGTACCCTAACCGCAGGCTTACTGAGCAGTCTCAGGTCTCCAGGATTGTCTGCAAAGGGTTTCTCCAGGCTCCGATTCGGTCAATCATGACAGGGGAATCCCCTTTGATCATGCCACAGTTTTTGACCATGGAAATCAAACGGTTGCATAGCAGAGATCAGAGCTTCCTCCAATCCCTGCTATGTCAGAGGCTATGTCAGAGTCTGCCCTAAGAAAGAAATTGTTACACCTCTGCTATTAGTGCAGTTGTGGCCTAAGGAACCACAAAACCCCCTACTGCATCAACGCCAAAAGATGTGACTGTCAAATGGGACTTTCCCACCAAAACACAGTCGACGTTCATTAAGGAGTTAATCCCTGTGTGTGAACAAAGTAGGGATTTAATTTTCACACTTTGTTTCTAAATGTGAGTTTACTTTTGGGGAATAAATTATGCCTTTTAACATCTGTTGTATTTCTCATTCTCACCAGAGGTTATTTGCTTGCTTTTAGAAGTTAGTGATAGAAACACAATTGATCATTTGGCCTTTATAAATAAAAATGTAGAATTATTTTTCCCATGACTCTATATATTGTAGGTAGTTACAATTCAAAACATGTATCTACCAAACTTAACTCTGTTTTAATAGGAAAGCCCATTAAAAAGGTAAGCACGCTACAGGGGTTTTTAGGGGCTAAAAAGAAAAATACATTAAAGAAGTTTTCCAGAGAGAAAAAATATATAAATCAGTATGGTTAAATATTAAACTTGTCATTAAACTTACCTTTATTATTACTTACTGCTCCCTTGTTGATGCGGCAGGTAAGATTCTTTCCCACATCACACATGCTTGCATAATGACTGCAAAATCAGAAATATAGCTGACCACTAGCAACTATAATGATGTGGCATCTGCAATCACCTTTCATAACCCAATAAATAACATATAACACAACCATGCACTTCATGCAGACACATAAATAGGCCAAAAGAGCAGCAGTAAGAGAACAAATAGGAATTCTAAAGGTAAATTACATTGAGAAGTTTGCTATTTTTTAATTTTGGACTGAGATTTTTATCTCACTATTTTTTTATTTTTATTTTTCCCAAACTATCACTGGCTGAGGGCAAAGTTTGCAATATCCTCAGAGCCTTTGGTGTAGGATCAAGGAATAGTGGGGATCAAGGTGCAAAGATTTGCCCTGTTATCCCCCTAAAAAACTGAAGGTAGCCATGGAGCAGTAGCCCCTAGGCCCCTTGTCTCGATACCTCACCCTGTTTTAAACCAATAAAAAGCACCTTTGTAATAGTGGGGTGCTTCTAGGAAACATCCCAACCTTCTAAGGATATGTGTAATCACATCCAGTGTCAGACTGGTTGGTCTGGGGCCCACAGGGGAATTGATCTTGGGGGGCTCACCCTACTGTACATGAAAATGTTACCGGCCTCTCGGACATAAAAAATGCGCTCATTTTACCACATAATACAGTGTGCAAAAAAGAACTGTATTGTGTAGTACACAAAACCAAGGGAGTCACAGATCTGTCTATCTCGCATATCTATCTCATACATATGTCAGTCTAGCATAGGGCTAAGTAGCTCCATCCATATCCCCCTCCATCCACATATAATATCCCCCTACACGTTTCTCTAGGTCATGCACCTCACCACCTTCTAAAATAAACACCAGCAAGAAAGTAAAAGTGAAACTCCTATCACAGGGTCAGGTATTCCCTCACTTTCACAATCAGGGACAAGTGTAGGCTGCCACTATACTCGCGCCGATATAATCTACGACACCGCCATATGGAGACCACATAGTGGTCGACACCAGCTCAGGTATAACCTACAACACTGACATATAGAGACAACATAGAGGTCAGACCCCAGTTCAGGTAGAACCTACAACACCAGCATAGAGAGACCACATAGAGGTCAGACACCAGCTCAGAGAGAACCTACAACACCATCAGATAGAGACCACAGAGGTCAGATACCAGCTCATGTAGAACCTACAACATTGCCATATAGACACCACATAGTGGTCAGACACCGGCTAAGGTATAACCTGCAACATCGCCATATAGAGACCACATAGAGGTCAGACACCAGCTCAGGTATAACCTACAACACTGCCAAATAGAGACCACATAGAGGTCAGACACCAGCTCAGGTATAACCTACAACACCACCATATAGAGACCACATAGAGGTCAGACACCAGCTCAGGTGTAACCTACAACGCCACAATATAGACACCAGAGAGGTCAGATACCAGCTCAGGTATAACCTACAACATTGCCATATAGAGACCACATAGTGGTCAGACACCAGCTCAGGTATAACCTACAACACCGCCATATAGAGACCACATAGAGGTCAGACACCAGCTCAGGTATAACCTACAACACCACCATATAGAGACCACATAGAGGTCAGACACCAGCTCAGGTATAACCAACAACACCGCCATATAGAGATCACATAGAGGTCAAACACCAGCTCAGGTATAATCTAAAATACCACCATATAGAGACCACATAGTGGTCAGACACCAGCTCAGGCATAATCTAAAACAACATCATATAGAGACCACATACAGACACCACCTCAGGTCACAGTGAAAACAGCACTGATCCAGTAAAGAAGTAAAATAACCCCTGACATCCAGGGATTCACCGGAGACGTCTTGACTGATGAGTCGTTCTTATTCCCTTTTCTTCTGCATACGTTCCACACCGCCATGATGACTTGTTTTGGCCACAACTCATCCCTGCAGAAATTACACACAAATATCTTAGAATCCTCAATTTTCCAGCACCTCTTTGCCTATTCCCACCTCTGTACAAACTTCCCAGGGGTGGGTGAGCGGATACAAGCCATAACTGAGAAGCACAATCTCCTAAGGCTATGTTCACACGGCTTAAAATGGGATGTATCTCGCCCCGTATTTCCCACCGTACTGCACTAAATACGGGGCGAGATACGTCCCAGTCATTACGGTAATCCATAGTTCTCATAGAGAACTATGGATTACGTCTTCTCTCTCTCCTCGCACAATACGGAAAGCGGGGAGATAAGTGACATAGCTTACGCGCCGTGAATAATGAATGACTAGGGGGTCGGTAGGCTAACGCCCCCCATCCCCCCACCTCCGCGAGCTCCTGCACACACGGCGTAATTGCGGGCGAAATACGTCCCTGCAATTACACCGTGTGTACATGGCCTAATAGGTTGGATAATGCTACAGCTATGGGCTGCTGCCCTCTCTCTATATTACAAGGTAGGTAGACAAGACCCTAGGTAGGTAGGCAAATGTGCAAGGCCCCAGGTAACTAGACAGGCCCTATTTAGGATGGTAGGCCAGCCCCAGGTAGGTTGGTTGGTACCTAGCAATGTGTGGGTAGGTAAATAGCCCCCAGGTAGATAAGCAGGCTACAGTTAGGCAAGTTGATAAGCTACAATTTGGTTGGTGGACCCCAGTTAGGTAGATGTAGGTTTGTTAGGGCCCCTTTTATATAGGCTGCAAGCAGTTAGGGACCCCCTTTAGGTAGTATACAGGCAGTTAGGGCTTCCCTTTAGGTAGAAAACAGACAGTTAGGGTCTCCCTCAGGTAGTATTCATTCAGTTAGGGCTTCCCTTTAGGTAGTATACAGACAGTTAGGGTATACAGGCAGTTAGGGTCCCCCTTTAAGTAGTATACAGGCAGTTAGGGCCCTCCTTTAGGTAGCATGCATGCAGTTAGGGCCCACCTTTAGGTAGCATGCAGGCAGTTAGGGCCCCCCTTTAGGTAGCATGCAGGCAGTTAGGGCCCTCCTTTAGGTAGCATGCAGGCAGTTAGGGCCCACCTTTAGGTAGCATGCAGGCAGTTAGGGCCCACCTTTAGGTAGCATGCAGGCAGTTAGGTCCCCCCTTTAGGTAGCATGCAGGCAGTTAAGGCCTCCTTTAGGTAGTATACAGGTAGTTAAGGGACTCCTTTAGCTACTGTGCAGGAAATCAGGGCCCCATTTAGCTAGTTTGCAGGTAGCTAGGGCCCCCATTAGCTAGTTTTCAGGTAGCTTGGGCCCCCTTTAGCTAGTTTGCAGGGAGCTAGGCCCCCTTTATTTTTCAGGCAGTCAGGGCCCCTTTAGCTAGTTTGCAGGTAATTATGGTCCCCTTTAACTAGTTTACAGGTAGTTAGGGCCCCCTTTATTTTTCAGGCAGTCAGGGCCCCCTTTATGGTTAGGCAGTCAGCAGGGCCCCCTTTATGGTTAGGTAGTCAGGGCCCCCTTTATGGTTAGGCAGTCAGGGCCCCCTTTAGGTAGTCCGGGCCCCCTTTAGGTAGTCAGGACCCCCTTTTGTTTAGGTAGTCATGGCCCCTTTTAGTTAGTCAGGGCCCCCTTTGTGTTTAGGTAGAAATGGCCCCCTTAAGGTAGTCAGAGCCCCCTTTGGGTTTAGGTAGTCAGGGCCCCCTTTGTGTTTAGGGGCTCAGGGCCCCCTTTGTGTTTAGGTAGTCAGGTCCCCCTTTGGGTTTAGGTAGCCAGGGCCCCCTTTAGGTAGCCAGGGCTCCCTTTAGGTAGCCAGGGACCCCATTATAGTTAGGTAGTCAGGGCCCGCTCTATGTTTAGGTAGTCATGGCCCTCTTTATGGTTAGGTAGTCAGGGCCCCCTCTATGTTTAGGAAGTCAGGGCCCCCTTTATGGTTAGCTAGTCAGGGCCCCCTTTATGATTAGGTAGTCAGGGCCACTTTAGAGTTAAGTAGTCAGGGCCCCTTAAGGGTTAAGAAATCAGGGCCCCCTTTAGGTTTAGGTAGTCAGGGCCCCCTTTAGATTTAGGTAGCGAGGGCCTGTTTAGGTACTTAGAAAAAAATAAAAACCCACATACCTTTCTCCCGCTCCTGGCCGCTCCCGGATGCTCCCCGTCGGCTTCTATGGGCGCCCTGCATAGGCGGCGCGGTGATGTGACGTCACCCCACGCCTACGTCACCAGTAGGGGCCGGCGCCTGGCAGGCTTCAGGCCTAACTCCTTACACCTGCCAGAGTGATCAGCGGAGCGCGGGCGGCACTCTGCTCCGCTGACACCGAGCAGCCTCAGGAGTCGGGGACATTAGTCCTCGACTCCCGGGCCCGGTCTCTGAGCGCTTGGGATTCAGGGCCCGGGCATTCAGGCACAGGATACGGCGGCTGGGCCCGGGGAGCGGCGGCACTGCTTCTGGGGCCCACAGCAGCTTGGGGCCCACCAGGCGATTCACCGATCCCCCGGCGGCCCAGTCCGAGCCTGATCACATCTAATATCCTGGACATTGGGGTCCTGGACAACAGAGGTGGTGTATTGGGCTCTTGTGCTCTTTCCTTTTGGCGTATTAACCTCCCTGCTCGGAGATCTGCAGCGCGGGCTTCTCCGGCCCTCCAGTCTGCAGCGGGACTTGCCACCATCTTACCTCCCGGCTCTGCTCTGGCTTCATCCCTCCGGCAGCCTACCTTCGGCTTCTGCAACTGTGTGGCTTCCAGCGCAGTTGGTCTCTGACTTCTCTGCCACTGGCAGCTACTCATACTCTGGTCAGCTCCCGGCTGCGGTCCGACCCTCCCTGATCACCGCTGCTGACAGCCCGCGCTGATGACTGCGCCGCTCCAGGAGTTAGGAGACTCGGCACCTCCGCCATCTCAGAGAGGATAAGCCCCTCTTCAGTGCTGCTAGCGCGCCTGCATTTTTGAGGCTATATTGCAGGGTCTTGCGGGACTCTCCCCTGGAGATCAGACTCTCCCCTGTCAGCTTTTCCCCTGCCAGACGTGAGCTGAGGCTCCTTATGCTTATCGTCAATGGCTAAAACCTATATGCCCAAATTTAAATTCTGCTAACAGCAGCTGCAAAGTCAACAGGGAAGCTCTGTGCTCTCAAGGCTGCTTCCCACAGCTATCAGAATAGCTATAAGCTATAACACCCTACAGTATCTCCTTATTATTGGAGCCTGCTATCTCCCCTGGTATACAAAACTTAGTTAGGCTGTGCACATCCAAGAACATCTTTTGAAAAATGTAAGCATAGGTGCACACTGGCAAGGCAATAACATATATCCATTACAAATATCAGTGGCACACTAAAAACTAAGTAAAACATCAAAGGTATATAGGAATTTTTGAAAATGCATTACTGCTAAGGAAATATGAAAACCTGGACTCTTAGTTCACAGTTTTTTGATCAAAAATGTTTTAAACTCACCTCCCAATAGCGTCAAGGGGATCCCAGTACAGGTGAGTCCCTAACACTAACATGTTACCTCACTAGGAGCCTATTCAGACTCCAACTTCTCAAGGAGTGATAAGAACTTGCTACTGAATTATACTGCACTGGTTTAAAAGAGGTAGGCGGAGTGCAGCAAGCCAATGAGGTTGCCATTCTTCAAATAAACTACAAAACTTTGTTAGGCTGTGCACATCCAAGAACATCTTTTGAAAAGGGTAAGCATAGGTGCACACTGGCAAGGCAATAACATACATCCATTACAAATATCAGTGGCACACTAAAAACTAAGTAAAACATCAAAGGTATATAGGAATTTTTGAAAATGCATTACTGCTAAGGAAATATGAAAACCTGGGGCTCTTAGTTCACAGTTTTTGATCAAAAATGTTTAAGCTCACCTCCCAATAGCGTCAAGGGGATCCCAGTACAGGTGAGTCCCTAACACTAACATGTTACCTCACTAGGAGCCTATTCAGACTCCAACTTCTCAAGGAGTGATAAGAACTGCTATTGAATTATCCTGCACTGGTTTAAAGGAGGTAGGCGGAGTGCAGCAAGCCAATGAGGTTGCCATTCTTCAAAAAACTACAAAACTTTGTTTAGGCTGTGCACATCCAAAGAACATCTTTTGAAAAGGGTAAGCATAGGTGCACACTGGCAAGGCAATAACATACATCCATTACAAAAATCAGTGGCACACTAAAAACTAAGTAAAACATCAAAGGTATATAGGAATTTTTGAAAATGCATTACTGCTAAGGAAATATGAAAACCTGGGACTCTTAGTTCACAGTTTTTTGATCAAAAATGTTTAAGCTCACCTCCCAATAGCGTCAAGGGGATCCCAGTACAGGTGAGTCCCTAACACTAACATGTTACCTCACTAGGAGCCTATTCAGACTCCAACTTCTCAAGGAGTGATAAGAACTTGCTACTGAATTATCCTGCACTGGTTTAAAAGAGGTAGGCGGAGTGCAGCAAGCCAATGAGGTTGCCACTCCTCAAATAGACTTCAAAACTTTGTTAGGCTGTGCACATCCAAGAACATCTTTTGAAAAAAGGTAAGCATAGGTGCACACTGGCAAGGCAATAACATACATCCATTACAAATATCAGTGGCACACTAAAAACTAAGTAAAACATCAAAGGTATATAGACACATAAAAAGCTCCTATATATACCCACTAGACCAGGAGTATCAAAGATCTTCCTGCAGCAGAAAAATCAGCAGAGGACTTTCACATACCAGGACCCTAACGTCTGAGTCCACCTTGCATAATCCTGTGAAATATCCCCACATTGCAGTATCAAACTACTTGGCTGCTTGTATTGGCTTCCTGCTGCCTTCACTCGTGGTGGCCATACAGATTTACAGCACTTGTCTAGCCGTCCCAGGTCTACCATGACGCAAAACTTGACCCAAAAGTATTCTCTGGCTTCTTATATACCTGGGTGAAAGGAGAAAAAAAAAAAGAAAGAAGAAAAATGTCTCATTCTACATTACACCTTTCTGAGTTTCTTCCCTTCTACATCTTCTCCCTCTGCGATAACATGGGGGGCACCTCAAAGATGAATCCTAAAGCCCACCCTACCAAGCATCCTGATTTCGTCTCCTCTATGCCACAAAATGAAACAAGACCAAAAAAAGGCCTACAATTTTCCTCTGCTCCTCCCTCGGTCTCTTCAAGGAAGGACAGAATCCTGTGATCTTGAACATCAAGACGACCAGGAGTCTGAGCCTCATACAAACTCCATGTTGCAACGTCTGTTCTCTTCGTTCCATTCCAGTCTCCAGGCGGACATTAAAAAGAAGATTTCAGATCTTAAACAGGACTCCCAATCCTTGGCTTCTAGAAATGAACATATAGAATCCAAAATGTCGGAATTTGCAGAGTCCCATAACTCCCTAATTGATGCCAACATCGCCTTAGAAGAAGAAGTCCAACGACTGTCAAATAAAGTTATAGATCTTGAGGATAGATCAAGGCGTAACAATGTACGCATCAGAGGCATACCTGAATCTGTTCTTCCGGATCAACTCAATGCGTTCCTAACAGACCTGATGGCACTCACCCTTCCCAAATGTAACTCCCAGGATCTCATCATCGACAGAATCCACAAAATACCCAAACCACGTAGTCTCCACCACGTTACACCATCGCGTGTATTTATTTCTACCACATCAAAGTGGATTTCCTGAGGGCCCTACGAAAGATAGACTTTTTACCAGAAAGGTTCCAAGCAATCTCTTTGTTTCCAGATTTATCAGTAGCCACTATGATGCGCAGATGCGAGTTTCAGCCCTTCACTAAGATTCTCAGGGAAAAAGGCATCGCATACCGGTGGGGCTTCCCCGTGAAACTTTTTATTAACAAAGTCAGAACTCAGGCTACATACTCTACTCCGGAAGAAGCCTGTTCTACCCTGAGGCACTGGGACCTACTTCCTAACACAGACACCAGCCCAGTCCGGAAGAGGAAAGCCTGTCCAGAAATGGTAACCCCTCTGTGGTCGGTCAAAACTTCCAGTCTCAGATCAGGTTCAGTAATTTAAGTCCACCCAAGACTTTCTTTAGGCCTGTCTGCTTCCTGCTCCTTAGTATGTACAGCATCCTCCTCTTGGAGAGATGTTCTCACCTGATCTGTTCGTGCTTGTAGTTTTATACCCCCTCTCAATTTGTAGGCAGGACTGCCTCCTTACTGTCCATTCGTCTAAGGGATAATTTGAAGCAAATGTTGATGTTTTCTACTTGTTCTGTTTGTCTGTTATTAATGCAGTGGTATTCCAGGTCTGATTTGCTGTTTCATACAAGGCACCTTTTCTTAAACATCACTTCTCTCCTTGAACAACTACCCACAGCTCCTCCCTCCTTCCTTGGCCGTGGCGTTTAAAATTCTTTCGCACAATGTTAAGGGTTAAACTCACCCTTTAAATGTTCAATCTTGTGGAAGGAGGCTCTTAGGTCTAAAGCAGACATTTTTTTGTCTTCAGGAGACGCATCTTTTGGAAGCTGATGCCTATCGCCTTCGTAACCGACACTTCCCACACATTTTTCATGCCCATTCCCCAAAAAAGAAAGCAGGGGTTGCAATTTTGATAAAAAACACAGTCACTTTTCAACTTTCCCAGTTTATTTCAGACCCCTTAGGTAGATTTGTTATTCTGATTTGTGAAATAAACTCCAAACCTTTCACTCTAGTTGCCTTATACGCACCCAACTCCAAACAACTCTCCTTTATTAGAAAGGTTAGATTGAAAGCCTAACAAGTAAGGAAGGGAGGCTTAGTCATTTGTGGAGACTTTAATACCATCATAGATAGCATGCTAGACATATCTAAATCACGAGGAACACCTGTTATGGATCTAAAATCCCTAGCACTTGAGGAAGATTTGCATGATGTCTCGAGATATATCCATACAACTGAAAAAGACTACTTTTTTTTCCCATCCCCATTCAGTTCACTCTCCAATCGACTTTTTTCTTGTAGACAAAATTGTACTCCCACAGGTGGTTGCCTCCACTACTGGTCACATCATGTGGTCCGATCACACACCAGTTAGCTTGCAAATCGAATCCATACTCCCCACTTCCTGACTACATCTTTGGAGAATCAATAATTACCTACTTAAATCCCACACAATCGTGACGTACCTGAGACATTCTTTGCAGGATTTTTTTTAATGGAATACTAACTCCGTTTCCTCACCAACCTCCCTTTGGTGTGCCCACAAGGCATTTATAAGGGAGATTTTTATCCAATTAGCTAGTCGTTGCAAAAAAGAACATAACTCTGCACTAAATCACCTCCTCAATTTAATTAAGATAGCAGATGAAAAACTTAAAATACACCCATCCACGGATAACAGAAAATATTTAACAAAGCTACAAAGTGACCTCCGTAATCTGTATCTCCAAAACCACGAGAAAAACGTAGTCAAATAAAAATGGCAATTTTATGTGCAAAGCGACCGTCCTTCTAAAATTCTTGCCAAAAGAATTAAATTACAACAAAAAAATTAGAAATCCTATAGATATTGCCAACTAATTTGCACAATTTTACTCCAAACTATATAGCCTGCAAGATGAGGAGAGGTTCCACCCATCCTCAGACGAAGAGATAAACGCTTTTCTGTCCTCAGTGGCCTTACCTAAATTAGACGAATCTCATTTAGCTTCCTTGAACACCCCCTTCTCCATTTCAGAAGTACAAAAATCAATTAGATCCAGCAAATTAAATAAAACTCCGGGATCCGATGGTCTATCAAATGAATATTATGACCTCTACTCTGAGATTCTGGCCCCCTATATAATTTGTATGTTTACTGACATCGCATCCACCTCAAAACTCCCTAAAGAATTGTTACAGGCAATCATTACCACTATACCCAAGCCAGGAAAAGCAGAAGACAACGTTGCGAACTACAGACCCATATTGTTATTGAACACAGATATTAAACTATATGCAAAAATTCTTGCTTTTAGAATTAACTCCATTTTCCCCTCTCTCATTCACATGGACCAGACGGGTTTTATAACAGGAAGACCAGCAAAAGACGCTACTCGAAGCATTCTAGACCTTGTGCAGATTGCAGGTGACCTTAAATCCAATGTAGCCTTTATTCCACTTAATGCCAAAAAGCTTTTGACAGAGTAAACTGGAGATATTTAGAGTTAACACTGCACAAATTTGGGTTTTCCAGATTCTTGCTATCTGTTATATTAGCCTTATACTCTTCTCCCTCTGCCTCCGTGCTTACCTCCAGCTTTCTTTCTAGTCCATTTGACTTTACAAATGGTACCCGTCAAGGTTGCCCCCTTTCCCACTGATTTTTATTCTCTGTATTGAGCCCCTAGCTGAAAAAAATCAGAAACAACTCCTTAATATCTGGTATTAAAATCCAAAATATGAATCATAAAATAAGCCTGTACGTGGACGACGTCATGTTAATAGCTTACAATCTCACTTCTTCAATCCCTGCCATCCTTGACACCCTACAAGAATATTCAAAAGTCTCTTTCTACAAGCTCAATAAATCTAAATCCTTCATTTTCCCGATCAATAACATACCTACACAGATCCCGCTTCGAGAAAAGTTCGGCTTTACTCTCAATCAGTCCTCAATTGACTATTTAGGAATTAAAGTAACCAATTCCCTGCAAATGACCTTGGCCAAGAATTTTGACCTTTTATATGAGGACTTAGAAAGAGAAATAAAAATAATGAATAAACTCCACCTCTCATGGATAGCGAAAATTAATGTCATTAAGATGTCATTAATTCCCAAGTTTACTTATATATCTCGAAATATTCCCTATATCATCCCCCAACATACACTGACTAAACTCCAATGTTTGTTGTTCAATTTTATTTGGAATGGTAAAAAAGCAAGGGTAAAAAGGAACCTTTTGTTTTATAGTCAGAAAAAAGGAGGTCTTTCAGTACCAAATCTGCATGCATACATCGTAGCTATTCTTCTCGAACAGGCTCTTCCTCTATGGGCTAATAGCATGCTTCTCTCATGGGCACAGTAAGAGGCATCCTCCCCTACCTCTTGCTTAGTTAGATCACATCTTAGGACCATGCTCCTAGGAGCCCCCCATTGCAATCAGTATCAGATATCCTAACACTTTGGAAAAATTTGTTGTATCCAACTCTTGGGTTTTCCCTCTAAAGGAGCAGATACCTTTGGATGTACTCAGGTGCTGGGACAAAAACTTCTCTACCTCTTCCTGGTCGAATCTAAACCTTCACTCTTTAGACCAACTGTTGCATAAAAATGGAGATCTAAATTCCTTTAAAGAATTGATTTCCCAGCACAATGTAAAGTGTCCAGGTATCTACTTTTTTCAGTACCTTCAACTCCGACATCTTATACAATCATTTAATTGGCCTTTGCTCCTTCTGCTCCTTCAGACTTACGTAACTTCTTCTCTGGGAAAAGAGGTTTCGAGAAAGGTTTGTCATTGCTCTACCATATGATTACTGATGGACAAAGCGGTAACAAATTCCCATCCATGCTCAAATGGGAAAAGGAATTATCAAAAATTTTCCCTGGAGCAATGTAATGATGCCCACATAGTGCCATCTTAACTCACTAAATGTCTTAACCACATTGAAAGTATGCGTAAAATCCATCTTAGATGGTATCTGCCACCTACCCACCTGTCCTATATGCGTCCTGGTCACTCAGAATTATGTTGGAAAAATTGTGGTCAACTAGGTACCCTTCTACATGTTTGGTGGGGATGCCCATATATTAAGTGCCTATGGAAATCGGTGTTTGCCTTGTTTCCAGAATTACCGGCTTCCATTGTAAACCCACGCCAGAAATGGCAGTGTTGGATATTGGTCTCTCCTCAATCCCCTCTTCACTGATAACGATTTTCTTTCATGTCTTTATCTCTACCCGAACAGCAATTGCCATGTCATGGAAATCCTCTCAAATTCCATCACTCTCTAGCATAATAAATAGGGTAAATCACAACTATTACTGTGAGTTGAAACTTGTTGACCCTCCTCATGTTTGTCTTAAAAGACAGTTGCTATGGGAACCTAATTCTCCTCCAAATTCTGCTCAGAAAGCTTCCAGTAACCTGTGCTGTACATAATAGCCATGTTCCATATAGATATTGGTTTTCTTTTATCTAGTGTTACCAGACTAATGATTTCTTGTATCTGTACCGCTGCAACATTTGTTCCTTTTTTTATTGTTTTACTTGCTTGCTGTTGCAAACCTCAAACCTTTTTTTCTCATTGCTGATTGCTGTAAATTGAAATGTTTTACTTTGGATAATCTGCTCTTGCAATACTTCAAATAAACTCCTGTTTAAAGGAATGTGAGCCATTTTTGTTTCCATAAGACATTCGAATTTT
Source organism: Phyllomedusa bahiana (assembly GCA_025379985.1). Lineage (NCBI taxonomy): Eukaryota > Metazoa > Chordata > Amphibia > Anura > Hylidae > Phyllomedusa > Phyllomedusa bahiana. Next base: position 36,184 of record JAODAL010020794.1, read on the forward strand.
GGTATGTACCATGAGGAACCCGTGCAATCAGACGCAGATGAGAAAAGCATTGAGATATTGGGTGGGATTACACATTTCCATGGGATGTTTATAAGGTGCTGTTTACTGAGGTGTCATTAAGGTGAAAACAGGGCCTACTAGGGTGAGGTATCCAGAGACGGGGCTGCCTTTGTCGGGATGACTACTCCATTTCTAGCAATCTTTGCACCTTAATCCCCACTATGTCTTGCCTCTTCTTTCCAGGTAGAAGAAAACTAGGAGGAGGAAAAGATCCAACCCACCAAAGGCTGTGACTTTTGCAACAATATACAGCATTAATTGATGTGCCTTCCTGCACAAAAAATGCATCAAAAACGCACCAAAAAGGCACTGTGTGAAAGCACCCTTAGGCATGTTGACATCTAACATGCCCATTTCTTCTTTCCCTGACACCTACTACCCATAGAGACTTGGGATAGCCCATACGATACACCAAAATCAATATGTATATGTAAATATATATATATATATATTTTTTTTTTTAACATTAATTTTTCTCTCCTTGCCTTCCCATAGCTATAACATTATTAATTTTCTGTCTACATAGACAAATGAGGACTTTTTTTTTTACAGGACAAGATGTACTTTTTAATGATATCATTCACCGTACCGTAGAAAATACTGGGAAACCGCAAAAAAATTCTAAGTGGGGAAAAATGTGAAAAAAACGGCATTCAATCTTCAAAAGACATTATCTATTATCTGTCCTCTACAGGTTGAAACGAATATGGCAATACCAAACATGTAGGGTTTTTGTCAAGTTTTGGTACAGTAAAAAAATCCAAACATTTTCTATTTTTCTAATTTTTGCCATGGCGCCATTTGTAACTTTTTTTAATTCTACCTTTTGCGGGCTGAAGTGTACTTTTTATATTAAATAATATTAAAAGTTCAAATAAACTTCTTTGGCCATTTTACAAATAAAAATAAATAAAATAATACAAAGTTACACATACAGTAGATTGTATTACTGCATTCGTAAAAGTTTGATCTATTAAAAAAGATTGTATCAAACTGCAGAATACAGATAATACATCATTTATACCAAAGATTGAACACTGTAAAAACACATTTTACCCCACTTGGAATATTTTTGCGGTCTCCCAGTATTTTCTATTGTATGGTGAATGACACCATTAGAAAATACATCTTGTCCCGCAAAATAAAAGCCCTCACATGTCTACGTCAGAGGTTCCCAACCCTAGTCCTCAAGGCACACCAACAGGTCATGTTTTCTGGCTTTCCTTAGCATTGCACAGGTGAAGTCATTATTGTCAGTGCATTCTGCACAGGTGATATCATTATTGTCAGTGCATTCTGTGGGAGATCCTGAAAACATGACCTGTTGGTGTGCCTTGAGGACTGGAGTTGGGGAACACTGGTCTACGTAGATGAAAAAGTAAAAAGCTTATGGCTTTGGGAAGGCGAGGAGGGAAAAATTAACGTGACAAAAATAAAATAGGCTGCAGTGGGAAGGGGTTTAAAGGAGTTGTCTCCCTACAGAGTTTCATAGGCTGCATGAATGAAATACTCTGTCACTTCCTGGTTCAGACTGACTGAAATTTACATAAGCTCCATGGTGAATCCAGCTCTGTGTTTTCAGTTGCTAATTAGATCAGATTAGCTCAGAAGCTTCTGAAACTACTAACAGGACTTTTTATCTGATCCCTCAAACAAAAGCCCTAATTACAGTGCTGTTTACTTGAGATAAATCAAGATTTTTACTGCCCAGCAGCACAGACACTGCCACGACCTGTGTGATGAAGTCACTCACTGCTATCACATAGAACAAACAGCAGGGGGGAGAATTGTTTACAGGTTGGTTACTGAGGGAACTGAAACAGCCAGGGAGGTCATAGATTCACTTGTATCTCCTTAAGGAAAACAGATGAACAAAGCGATATATTTGGAAAATGTCTTTATTTTGTGTTCCCTACAATTTGAAAGCTATTCTTTGTAGCGAGACAACCCCTTTAAGTCCTAAAAGTTGTGAAAATGACTTTTTAAAGTATATAGTTTCTAATTGGCCCCTGTCTTCCATGGTACAAAAAGAACCGAAAAACCGTGCCTTCCATAGCAAAATCATCTTTATGAATGACAATGCACCATCTCACGCTGCAGAGAATACCTCTGTGGTTGGGAGGCAGATCACATCAAAACAGTGTCTCTGGAAGGCTATTCTGACATCCAGCAAAGATATTCAAGCAGAAACTCTCAAAAATCTCATAAATTCAATGGATGCAAGAATTGGAAAGGTGATTTCAAAGGTCTCTTGGTAACATAACTTGGCCTGTTACAATATTTTAAATTGAATTAGCATTTGATATCAGTAAATGTGGCTTTTTTAATGCTGAAAATTTCAAAATGACCATTTTCAGTTTTTTACTATCTGTAAAATGTTTTGTAACTCTGTTGTGAATAACAGTTTGGAACAGTACAGTTTGAAAAAAAAATGTTCGGAGGTTTGACGATAAAACTTATACTTTGATGATTTCAAGATTATTTTGTCATTTGGACTGATCAATTAGGTCAATCAAAGAAAAATAATATTTTCATAATAATTTGGAATATTGTATAAAGGACATAAAAGTGTACAACTGTTTAGGCCATTGTTTTCTAAAATTGTTTAAATGTATAAATAATTTCAGCATTTTATGGATGCTGAAAATCATACATGATGCAACAATATTTAAAGTGGTATTTTAGCCATTACAGAATAGTTCTGCCACTGTATGTTCATATTCTTGATGCGCAAATGTTTCAACAAGTTACCAGGTATAATTTATCATTTCCAAAAATGTCTATTTAACTTTATTTATATTTTCTTAATGGATTAATTTAAGAAAGTCTTAGATGGTATTAGAGGGTATTTTAATGGTAATATTTCTTATGTCTGCATGTCATAAGGAAGGTCAATTTATCTGACATATACAATAAATCATTCTATACCAATATGTTACACCACTAGTGAATTGTTACCTCGGCTTCTAGGCCATATAATTACCATTTCAAATGAAATAGTGAAAACTTTATAAGGTCAATCTGCTGTAATTCATGCTAAGCCCTATTAACGATTATTTTTGGTTAGTTACATACCAATATAATAAGTATAAACAGCATACAAATCCAAATAGTTAAAGTAGGCAACATTTCTGTCATTCGAATAAATACATAAAAAGGCTCAAATAGGCAATATGATGTGTTGCATTTTTTTAACATTTCAGTACAAAAACAGTAATGTGTCAGAAACATGGATGAGCTAAGTACAATGATAATAATAATCCTTATTTTTATAGGACCAACATATTCCACAGCACTTTACAATATAGAGGGTATAAGTACAGACAAAACCAAACGTTACATTATAAAAAAAGCTACTTACAAATCAGGCACAAGGTGTGAAGGCCCTGCTCGCAATAGTTTACAATCTATTAAGGTGAGACGAAGATTGAGAAGTGCTTGGTTTACAATGGTTCAGCCATGTTACATAAATATGGGGTGGTTTACATAAAAAAGTGGATGAACCTGCCATCCTGATCATTCATCTATATCTTTAAACATTAAAAGGGATCTTAAGACCACAGACTTTGATGGCATATTGCTAGAATATGCCATCAAAGTCTGATAGGTGCAGGTCCCACTTCTGGGGCTCCGAAAAGTTACAGAGTAGGCTGGATAGTCACTCCCGCTTGTGCATGGCTCTCCATTCTGTTCTATGAGAGTTCAAAGTACAGACAAGCGGTGTGTTTGGCTCTGCTCAAAACTTTAATGGACCTGAATGGAGATCCATATGCAAGCGCAACCAGCTCTCCGGTCTGCTTTGTAACTTTTAGCGGACCGTTCATGAGATAGGTGCAGGTCCCAGAGGTCTATGCTTTAAAAGCATTTAAAACATACTGTCAAATGGCATCTCACAAATAATCTAGATAATGGGCAATACCATAGTAAAGGTCCAGTTCACAAGTCTACATCCCCTCGTTCAGAGCAAAGTATATTAATCAGATAAATGTGCACCATGAGCCACATGTATGAAAACTGTCTAGATCTAAAATGCACTTTGTTGCCCATAGCAAAACAATCAGAGGACCGCTTTCATTTCATAAAGTGCTCTGGAAAAATGAAAGGGGTCTCCTATACACAGTCAGAAATACATGCCAATTGCCAAACCATCATTGATAGATTCTTTGTAAGGATATATTGGCAGATTGCTGAACCACTGTTCGTAGATTGGGGAGGGTGTCAGGTGTGGGAATTGATTAAAGGAAAACATTAGAACTCTGTTGGTACTTTTCATATCCATTGATTATATCTAGACTGTTCATATAACTTTTGCATGAATTATTTCTCTATACCTATTTTTCCCTTTAATCGGGTTAATCAGATTTATAAGCTTAAAATGCTTTATGCAAGGAAAACTACCTTCAGATGTATCTTGTTTGGATGATATGGGATATTATAAAAGGATTCACTATGGATTAACACTTAAGCAAGAGACAAAGGGACACAGAAATCTTTGGACATGTTGTTACGATACCAAATTTCCTCAAATAAACCGTGGCAGTTTGGGGGGTTTTGGACAGTTTTAAATTAAGCAAGGCTTGAAAAGAAAAAATTTTCCAAATATGAACTGTATTTTAATTAATATCCCACCCAATTTAATTAACCAATGACGTTTAGTACATCCTTAATAATGCTTACATAAGAATGTAAAAAAAAGCCTGTATTTCCTGGAATTAAATAGAGATTTACTATCCATAAAACCTGACGGATATTAATTTTTTGGGGCCCCCCCCTGCTTGCAGAAATATATATCTTAAGTTGAGGAAGTAGCAACTTGGCGGGATTTATTACTAACCTAACTTTGGCGCCGTGCCTCTCAAACAAAATAGGAGGGAAACAACGAAAAAAACACCGCAGAGGGGGCCTGTCGGCCAGTCTGGGGCTTTGCACACGTGGTTCTAATCCGACAGGGGACGTGCCTGTCAGAAACCAATACGGGTAAGTTCATTTTTTTTTTTCACTTTTCAAAATCAGTGACTTATTCCGTTTTGCTGCCTTTTTGCCCACTCGGTCCCCATTCAACCCGACCCTGAAACGGTCACGGGGGGTTTTCCTCTTTTTGAAATCGACCGATGCCCTTGCTACTTACCTGGTTTTATTTGAAAATTGGCTTAGTGATTTCGATTGCATCTTATCTGATTATACATCTGCTCTGTGCGGACTAGAATTTCCTGTTAATGTTAAAAAAGAACCCCCCTTTTTTAAGCTCTCTGTAAAAGATTGTCATGTACTCATAGCATGGGGAAAATATTCAAACCCTTTTACAATAGTCCAATGATCTTTCTGTGGTTAAAAGTGATTTCACAAAAAACTTTAAATTCGGGGGGTAGTTGGGAGCTGGCTGTAGGGAGGAAAATTTGATGAGGACAGGTGAGGTAAAGTCTGTCTGCACCTTGCCTGTAGGTAGCGGGGGGTGGGGGGGATTTTGTGTAGTATTTGATTCTGGTTTGTTACAGTTGCATTCTGTTTGTTGTTTTTTTTAAGCTTGAATTGTATTCTGTAAAGCGCACGAATAAAGCTTCCAAAAGGAATTCTTATCCTAAACTCACTGCCCCACACGCCTCAGGGGACTGAGTGGGAGCATGGGGGCCCTGGTCTCATTCACTGCCTGGGTTTTCCGAACTCTGCCAATTTTTCCACTAGGGGCATTGTCAATGGGCTTCAAAGACCACCAAAGGGCCAGTAGATAGAGCTTGGTCATGGTTCCCATGAGCTGTTTACACCACCAGTTGATCTGGGTGGTGTATATTCTTTATATTAGGGACGGGTTTTTGGGGTACCGGGTGACTAGCACCGTTTTGCCGTTTCCCTAAAATAGGTGAGGGTTAGATTACATTAGTGATGTTACAACTGGTGTCGCTATCTGTTTCCATTTTTTTTTTTATTTGCCCTCGGGCAAAACGCCACTGAGTTGAGAATTCTTCCTGTTTTTTACGAAAAACCAGCAATTTTTTGAATCAACTGTCAGAGACACAGTGGTTTAAATCTCGTTCGCCAGCGTGGGGTCAATCATAGCTGTTTAGTTCCCACCCCCTCCGGGTGCAAAAGCCTTAACCCAGATTTCTTTTAATTTCACTATGTTTCCTCATCCCTGCAACTGATTTTACTGATTTTTTTCCCCCAGTGCTCTGGTCCTGCGCAACAGGGTAGCGGTTTATTGTAAAATTATCCTACTCTTATGGTATTTGAAACATTCACAAGGATGGACGTCTTCATGTAGCTTTTTTGGGGCTTGGTTAGTTGACTGTTTGCAATCTCTTTTTGGACCAAATTTGTATAAAAATGCTTCAGCTTGGCATAGAACTTCTTTGATTTCACGTGAAAATTTTTATGGAAATTGCTGTGGGGGGCCCTAATGGGATTTACTGTATTATCTTTATGAACCTCAGGGGTTTGTCGGATTGCGGGGGGAAAAATTCTGTTCCCAAATGGCGTGGGTGTGGGTGTCAGGAGGACCAAACCCCTTCATTCCATGGTCCTGGGAGTTTTGATCTCCCCGTCTTTTCCCTGTTTTGCAGGACGACTCTCCTACCCACCCTCTTTATCCCCCCCACAGGGGCCCTTTTACGGGGCATTTCCCTTTCGGGTGTCACCCATTTTTGGGGAGACATGCCCCCTCTTCCTGTTGTCCCCCTGTTCGGAGAAAATTTCCCCCCATTTCCCTGAGATCGACCAAATTGCTCCCCAAAAATTCACCCCCAAGGGCATAGCCTTTCCCCGATCGGGGCCCTCCTCAGCCATCTTGTACACCCAATATTTCCCCAAATGTTACCACATAATGCAGCTGCCCCTATTTTTCAATCATATGGGCACCTGTCCCCAAAACAACCCCCTTTATCCACTACTCACTGCATCAGGAAACTATTTCTATCCCCTTCCCATCTGTTTGCTCCTATTCCCCCTTGGGGCACGCGGGGAAAACTGCGAGGATTCAAATTGCCTATTGCTGCTGGGGCTCCCCCCAAAGATGACCATAAAAGAAAAGCTTCGACCCCTAAAATGAAGAAATGTTTTTTTTTTTTCCCCCCGATGATGAAGCAGCTATTTCACAAAAAACCGACTTCACACAGACCTTGCGGGCCCCTTGGGGAAACCCACCCACCAGAGAAAACCCTAACTGATTACCTCTATGGGACATTTTCCCCCTATCATGATTACTAAAGGAGAATTGTGTTCCAAGATACTCTGCTTTGTCAACCAAAAAATTATCGTTGGTTAAAGATTTAAAAAGTGAATTGTTACTGTTTTTAAAACCCCTGGTCCCCCAACGGCATGTACTTCTCATCCAAGTGCCCTCACTCTACTGTTTCCAGTTTATGATCTTTGCAATTTTTTTTCAGTGCCCCTTAAACACAAGGTTTCTCAATTTTCTTTTGCTTTCACTTATCATGGTACTAAAATCCCCTTTACAATTGCCCTCAAGGGGCCCAGAATTCTAAAAATCAATTCACTCAAGTCTTAAAGCCTGTTGAAACCCTTGGATGGGGGAACTCTAAAGACAACCCCTACATATATGGATAATTTTTAATCTGTGCGCTGGGCCCTTTCCCTCCCTGTGCATAAATTCTCTCAGTCTTCTTCAACATCTAGCATCCTCAATGCAAGGTTTCTAAGTTAAACTGAAAAAGGTGCTGTGAAAAGTTGTTTTTCTTGGACATGTTATCTAAAGGCAAAAAACATTACGGGGACAGAAAGAAAGATCAAGTCATCCCTTCAACTACTACCTCAAATATACGGGCTTTTCTGGGCCCTTTATCACAACTCCCAAACAATGGATCCCCAACGATCTGATAGCAAAAACCTCTGTCCTTTTCCAGGACATTCTTTAAACCCACAGACTACCCATCTGAGGCAGGGCCTGCTTCCGAACCCCAAAAGAATTATTCCCGCAGTCCTCATCTGGGTGTCTCAAACTACACACAACTTTCAATCTACCTTTTTGGGAAAGCTTTGTTGCTGCACAACTCTTCTTGCCCAAAACTAAGACATAAATTTGCTACTGGTTTTTTCATACCCAAAGGGATCCTGAAAACAATCCAGCAATCATATTTCCAAGTAAAACTTTTTGTCTACAAAACTCATTACAAGCCTGCAAATATCCCTTTAAAAGATGCACTACCCCCAATCAGCCCCCCTGCTTCCCCTTTTCAAGGGGGGGGGATGAAGATCTGACTGTCACAAATTGAGGGGACATTTCCGCAAAGGGTGACCTTCCAGGAATGTTGAACAAATGGAAACTGGAAACTACTCTTTTCCCACTTCTTTTATCCCGCGGAATCCAGATTAGCTTCTTCCCGTGGGATCCAGAATGCGATGAACAAGGGTGATTCCCTACAGGGTTTGCGTGGTTATCTTCGAGGGAAACGTGAAGGGGGTTTTTTTTACCTTCCAGGTGTCAGCCCCAAATCGCAGACTCAGGGGTGTGTGAAACTTGCAAGCCGTGAAGGAAAGGGGCCGGAAAAATATAACCGTTTTAGCCTTGTTTTGGAGTGGCCCCCGACTTCGGCCGAAGTGGGGGCCCCCTGCAAGGTTTCCGTCAGCTAGGGAACGCCAATCAAAAAACAACGAAGTCCTACAAGCCTTAATGGGCCTGTGCCTGCAAAGGTGCTGTCCGAAAATCGGCACAGAGCAGGAACAGGGAAGCGAAAGGGATTACAAAGAAAATCCCGGCTACAAAAGGGGTGGCTTGTTCCCTAAAATTTGGAGAAAGAGGGTTTTCTGTAGATATACAACAAGAGAAGAAAAGAAAAAAAGGAAAAAAAATGAAGAAGAAAGAAAAAAGGGAAAAAAGAAAATGGAGAAAAGACCAAGAACAGGGCATGCTGACCCGAAAAAGTTAAATTTATGAAAAAAAATTACAACGAATAAACCCAAAAAAAAGGGAGGGGAGGGAAAAAGGGGGGATACACCAAGATGGGTTTGGAAGAAAGGAGACAAACTTTGTTTACCCAAAAAGGTTGTATCCAGCTGCGTATATGGGCTTACAAACTATACTAGAAAAACAAAAAGAGATCTCTTCAATCAAAAGATAACTTTGCACTTAGATTTCCCATTACAGTAAATAACTATCCGAAGATTTAAATATGCGTCCTGAACCCGGAAGAATCAGTCTAAACAGAAGAAACAAAAGCCCTCCCTTTCCAAGTTTAGTCAACTACATTGAACTATCCAAGAAAGAATACATGTTCTTAGGGTGGCGAGGCCTACCCAATGCCTAATATGACTGTCAGAATAACCTAAAAAAATTTTTTGACTAAAAAATTTATGGAGTTTTTAATCCGAAGTTATTGAGTCAAACCCAGGGGCCTGGATTCCCTCGGAAGAACCCGGACATTTGGAACTAGAGAGGCTGAAAACCCAAAAACCCCCCTATTATCCAAGAGTTCCGAGAAGTCGATAAAATGAGTGCCCCACCTTACAAAAACCCAAATTCCAAAGCCCCTAAGGAAAACACCTCTCCCCTGGCCAAAATCCTACCACTGCCCTGTACCTAACAGAAACACCTTTTTAAAATCCCACAGCTCCACCCCATTCCCCCAGAAATGGTTAGGGGAGTTCCATATCGGTAGTTGATTGCAGGGAAAAGGGAAATTTTAGATTTTTGAAAGAGTCTTAAACTTGTAAATTGTGTAATGAATTGAAAATTAATCACACTTGTGTTTTTCTTCTGTTCCAGACTCAGACTCTGACCCCAAAAACCCTTTAAAGCTCCATGAGTTTTATACGGGTAAAAAGGCTGTGGAGGGTTTGGATTTGAAGGGAACATATCAAGTTATTTGGGGTCCCCCAACCCCAGTGAAAATAGAAGGAAACCTACTGGTTCATGCCTTGAAGAGCACTGGGGCCCAAAAAATCACACGAATTTTTCCTTTAAACCTTTATTTCATTTTTGTTGTTTAGGGGGGGGTGGAAAAATAAAGGGAAACGACCCAGGGGGCTGGTGAATTTAAAAATAGGGTGGAATAAATAAGGCCCGAATCAATAAGCCCCAATAAAGTAAAAAAGGTGTAGATTGGGTAAATAGTTCCTTATAACCAATAGAGATTTGTAAACCACACCCGAGTATCCCGCAAAAATAATTGAAAATTAAAGCTTTTCCATCATGCCTACCAAAAAGCCCACATTAGAAAATATCTTTAAAAAAAAAATTGCAAGGGGGATTGTGGGGGAATAAAAATATGAAGGTTCCCTTTTGGGGGGTGACGTTCTTGGTTCCGGGCCCAGAATTTCTATCATCTTTTTTCCCTTATTTTTTTAGAAAAAAACATATTTATTACTCTCAAAAAAACTCCATTTTTCCCCAATATGGGATTGTACAAACCCCGAACTTTCATCAAAAGGGCCTCTAAGGTCACCTGGCTGGATATGGTTTAAACCCCCCTCATCCTCCCATCAGAGGGGAATGAAAAAGAGCCGGGATCGCTTAGTTACGCCCCCCTTTGGGTAAGCCTGCGTAATGCAGCGGGTTTATTTTCCCCTCCACCGTCCATCGCCCCAAAACACAAGACATAATTCATCCGGTAAAATTTGTTTAAAGGGAAAAGGGGAACAGAGTTTTAAAGTTTTTGGGGGGGATGTCAGGTGGGGGGAAATTTATTAAAAGGGAAAAAATTAGAAATCTGTTTTTACTTTTCATATCCATTTTTTATATCTTGTGTTCATATTAACTTTTCATGAATTATTCTCTCTTATTTTTTTTTCCCTTAATCAGGTTAAAGATATTATAAATTAAATCTTTAGCAAGGAAAAATACCTTCAAAAGTATTTTTCTTGGTGATATGATGATATATATAAAATGGATTCACTATGGATTAACACAAAAGCAGGGTAAAGGAACAGAAATCATTTGGACATGTTGTTACGATACCCAAACTTTCCCCATAATAAACCGTCGGCAGTTTGGGGGTTTGGACAGTTTTAAATTAAGAAGGCTTGCAAGAAAAAATATTTCCAAATATGAAAATTTTATTCTTAAATTAATCATCCATCCCAAAGTTAATTAACCATGATTTTGTACATGCCTTTAAAAACTGCTTACGAAGAAGATAAAAAAAGCCTGTATTTTCCCGGTATTAATAAGATTTACTATCCATCAACCCCTGATATCTAAAAACTTGGGCCGTGCTTGCGCAAAAATATTAAATTGAGGGGAAGTAGCAACTTGGCTGGATTTATTACTAACCTAACAAGGGGACTACCTGACGTGTATCACCCAAATGAGACTTCATTAGGGGTAAGAATTTAAAATGGAATTTCAAACATTTACGGTAAAAGCATTTTTATTTAAAAAAAATAGTCCTAGAGTTGTTTTACTTCATGAAGCTGCACAAAAATGTTCTTTGCCAATTTGGAAAATCTCTTTCTGAGGCCAGCCTATAGCTTGTTACAAGCTAACCTCAGTAATCAGGGAGATACTGCACTTGCATACTGCTTCCCATTCTTTTCTATGGCAGTTCTGATTATAGCAAAGCAAGTATCGGCCACCGCAACTGAATGGAAACAATGGACCAACAGACTTTCTTAACTAAAGGAACAGCGCTTTAAAAAAAATATAGAAAAAAATATGAATGAAACAATGACAACCTACAGCAAAACACAGGACCAAAAATACTGCTGCATGAAACCGTAAACAAAACAGATTGTGAAAAAGAAGATCTGTATTAGGGGCCGTTCACACGGCACAGTGCAAATACTGGTCGGAAATACCGACCGGTATTTTCACTGTTTTCGCGCTGTGCATTTGGCCGCCAGGGGACGGCTTTTCTCCGTGGTTAGCAGAGAAAAGCCCTCCCCCTTCACATAGACATGTTCATCTTCCGTCCGAAACTGGATTGAAGAATAAACATGTACTATGTTTTTTAGGGCTTCCAGCGGTCTGAAAACCACCAGACGGAAAACCCGTGCAGTGGGGACTATTGCGCGGGTTTTCCACAGAGGCCTGTGTAAAAAGTTTTCACCCGGTTTGCAGACGGTTTTGAAACCGAAAACCGGCTGAAAAACTGGGTGAAAGCCCGTGCCACTGGGACATGGCCTTACATATTTGTATTTAATCTACATTTTTTGGGGGATAAATGAAGCCTAAAGTGGTCTACTTCAAAAGATGAAAAGGAAATCCAAGGTAAGCTATCCAAAGAAAAATAATTGTAATGATAATATTATTATTGTTGATGTACAGTATATAACTTGTGTGACTACACTGTATTATGGGTCGTTATAATGGTATAATAGAGAAAGTTTTTTAAAAATTGCTTTATTTCCAAGAAGCTTACTGAAAATTGTTGAGTGAAATTACCTCTATAGAAGATTATAAAGTTAGAATGATGCTCTAGTTAAATTTTACACTGATTTCACCTTCACCAACATATATCTAGGGAGAAGTCAGCAAGCATGGTGCTGACTAAAAACAACATCCAGTCAATTTATTTCAAACTAATAAAGGCCACCTATCAAACTCTCTTTGAACATTTATATTAATCATGTAATATTATATGCTGTGTGGAAAAATATCTCTTGAAGATAAAAAGGACTCACCTACAAATGCTTTCATTTAGTTTGGCTTACCATTAATTGGCACTGTAAAGCTTTATAATCTTTATTATCTCATCAAATATTTAGACTTAAGACTTTTCATGTTTGGAAGTTTATTTTTTTTATTTTAAGCAAAGCTATGGATTTATAAGAAACAGCATTTATGTCTCTTGAAACTCACACAAACTTTAAAGCAACATTAAAAATTACATCAATGGCCCAGGGTTCAGTCCACAGTGCTCTGCAAAAGTGCCGGAGAAGGGTCCCACTCCTTATAACTGTAAATAGAACTCTTAACATAATATACCATCCTGAATGCTGTGATTTATTAAAATTAATGAAATTAAATAAATCATAACATTGTAAATGTTCTATTGTGTGCAGAATGTGCTATGTCTTAATAAAATATAAAGAGAAAAGCAAGTTGTAAATATAAAGGCATATAAAACCTTAGATATTGAATGCAGTAGTGCAAGTTACCAAGCTACATTGTCTTAAAGGGATATTAAGTTTTAACATTGTACAATGAAGCATTCTATAATGTTCTAAAACTTACAGTAAAGTCATAATATTGTGCATAGATCATGAAGGAAGGCATGTGCTGTAAGTTGGATTGGTGGTACATAAGGTGTGTTATAGGCTGTCAAACCATATCCATTGTTTCTGTCATAACTAAAAGGTGGGATTTATAAGGGGGGATAATTGGCTTTTGGGTCAAAGTTCATAGTATTTCTGTGCTAACAGTCTGCATGCTGTTGTAGTGAATGTCTATTATTAGTGGTCAAATGGCACCATTTAATAAGCAACATGGAAAATGCTAAGCACCAAATGCCATTGATGTTTGAACATCGGCTTCAAAGATGTGTTAGGGCAGAGCGACACGCTACAGTGGAGCTGCTCAAAGCCAAAAGGAATCATGGGGCTACCAGACATGTGTCTAAAACAACAGTTCAGTAAACCCTACTGCATATGGGTCTTCGTAGCAGCTAGATGATCACTGTACCTCTAATAATAAAGTTTCATCAGCCAAAAAAGCTTCAACTTTTACAGCTCCATCCACATTGGATCTCTGCTAATTAGCAAAGGATTGTTTTCTCAGAACAGTTATGTTTTCTGCTTCATTTAATGATTTGACATTGGCATGTCAAGAGAGAAACATTAGAGAACAGACATCCCCCAACCATTGCTGGAAGAACACAAGTATTAATGGTCTGGAGAATGTTTTTGTGGCATTTATGGGCCCATTCGTTAGAGGGGAAGGCACTCTAAACCGATTTGAGCTTGAATCTGTTTTTGCACACCACGTACATCCATACATGCTTAATATCTACTCTGGGGCAGATGGAATCCAGCAAGCCAATACAACATACAAATAGAAATGTCCGATATTAATTGGAAGAGCAAAACCAAGACTTCCCCCTGACTTCCCAAATTTGAACCCAATTGAGTGGGACCACCTTCACCATGGTGTTCACTCTATGGATCCTCCCTCATAAACCCTCAAGCAGCTGTGGGATGCACTGGAGTCAGCTTGGCTCCAGACACCTGTGATAACCTACCAGGACCTTACTGAGTCCCTCCCAAGTACAAATCCTTTTGGTTTTAAAGATTTCTGCCTGCAGCAATTTTACAGGAACGTTCATTATTTACTTCAGCCTTGGTCATGTAAGGGATATACATTACCGTTCAAAAGTTTGGGGTCACCCAGACAATTTTGTGTTTTCCCTGAAAACTCATACTTTTATTTATCAAATTGGTTGCAAAATGAATAGAAATATCGTCCAGACATTGACAAGGTTAGAAATAATGATTTTTATTTGAAATAATAATTTTGTACTTCAAACTTTGCTTTCGTCAAAGAATGCTCCCTTTGCAGCAATTACAGCATTGCAGACCTTTGACATTCTAGCTGTTAACTTGCTTAGGTAATCTGTAGAAATTTCCCCCCATGCTTCCAGAAGCTCCTCTCACAAGTTGGATTGGCTTGATGGGAACTTTTTGCGTACCATACGGTCAAGCTGCTCCCACAACAGCTCAATGGGGTTCAGATCTGGTGACTGTGCTTGCCACTCCATTACAGATAGAGTACCAGCTGCCTGATTCTTCCCTAAATAGTTCTTGCATAATTGGGAGGTGTGCTTTGGGTCATTGTCCTATTGCAGGATGTAATTGGCTCCAATAAAGCCCTGTCCACAGGGTATGGCATGGCATTGCAAAATGGAGTGATAGCCTTCCTTATTCAAAATCCCTTTTAAATTGCACAAATCTCCCACTTTAGTAGCACCAAAGTAACCCCACCACCATCACATTACCTCCACCATGCTTAACAGATGGCGCCAGGTTCTCTTCCAGCATCTTTTCAGTTGTTCTGCGCCTCACAAATGTTCTTCTGTGTGATCCAAACACCTCAAACTTCGATTCATCTGTCCATAACACTTTTTTCCAATCTTCCTCTGTCCAATGTCTGTGCTCTTTAGCCCATATTAATATTTTCCTTTTATTAGCCAGAATCAGCTATGGCTTTTTCTTTGCCACTCTGCCCTGAAGGCCAGCATCCCGGAGTTGCCTCTTCACTGTAAATGTTGACACTGGCGTTTTGCAGGTACTATTTAATGAAGCTGCCAGTTGAGGACCTGTGAGATGTCGATTTCTCAAACTAGAGACTCTAATATACTTGTCTTGTTGCTCAGTTGTGCAGCAGGGCCTCCCACTTCTCTTTCTATTCTGGTTAGAGCCTGTTTGTGCTCTCCTCTGAAGGGAATAGTACACACTGTTGTAGGAAATCTTCAGTTTCTTGGCAATTTCTCGCATGGAATAGCCTTCATCTCTAAGTACAAGAATAGACTGTCGAGTTTCACATGAAAGTTCTCGTTTTCTGGCCATTTTAATCAAACCAACAAATGTAATGCTTCAGATTCTCAACTAGCTCAAAGAAAGGTCAGTTTTATAGCTTCTCTAATCAGCAAAACAGTTTTCAACTGTGCTAATATACTTGCACAAGGGTTTTCAAGGGTGTTCAAAATATCCAATTGCTTTCTTACACACTTAGCAAACACAATGTACCATTATAACACTGGAGTGATAGTTGTTGGAAATGGGCCACTATCCACCGACGTAAATATTGCATTAACAACCAGACGTTTGCAGCTAGAATAGTCATTTACCACATTAACATTGTATAGAGTCTATATCTGATTCATTTAATGTTAGCTTCATTGAAAAAAATCTGTGCTTTCTTTTCAAAAATAAGGAAATTTCTAAGTGACCCCAAACTTTTGAACGGTTGTGAATATGTGCTCAGCCAATAAGAGAGCACAGCTCTGATAATTGTAGTACAACTGTAACAATATTTCTACCATATGCAAGTAAAATATTTTCTCTTTAATAACAACAAGTGTTAGGGTGATATTACATGGGTTCCAGCTGTCACAAGTATGCCATAAGTCTCATCTTAAGGGACTGTAGTAGCATTTTTTAATCTTTTAGATGCTGAGGCCGCATTAACTAAGACATCTAAGTAGTTAAATGGCTGGGATCTAAATTATTTCTGTTAGCAGCAGACAGGGGCATCGCTAGGCAGTTTTTTCCGGGGCTCGTGCCCCGGATAAATTGCCTGTTGCCCCGAATGTTTCATTCCCCGGCTGCCCTCATTAACTATAGTAGCATGGCGCCACTTTGTTGTTCTCTTTGAGAACCAACAATGCGGCACGGGCGACTACTATATTTACTGTCCGCTGCTCCGCTCCTCTGAGTGCCGCCGGGCTCCATGCGCTGCTGCACATGATTAAGAGGAGAGCGGCGTCATCCTCTTAGCTGCCGGCTGCGGGGCTTCCTGTACAATGCGCGCTGCGCAGGGTCGGGAGGAGAGGAGCCGCAGCGTAACCTCATATGCTGCCGACTGTGGGGCGTCCTATAGAAGATGAGGAGGAGCGAGGTATGACCTGGACGCCGGCGCCTGCATCCTCCTCCTCCTCCTAGCAGTGAGTGCCCGCGTAGAGCCCAGTAGAGCAGCCGGCAGCCACATTAGGTACTTGGGCAGGGCCAGCTTGTTATACATTAATATGACATTTCTGGGGGGCAATATAATGTAACTGAGTGCAGAATAACTGTCATCTGAGCTCTGTGGGTCATACCGACCCACAGAGCTGACAGTCTACAGTTTTTGATCAGCCCTGTGGTTCAGATTATGTAAGGCTGATCAATATAACTGTAGACCACGGGTGTCAAACACATGGCCCATGGGTCAAATCCTGCCCACGGCCTTGTGTTTCCTGGCCCGCCGCGATCTCCCTGACTCTGCGCGGCTGTTTTACCACAGCCGCGCAGAGTCAGTCAGCAGCTACACACTCAGTGCAGCTGCTGGTACACAAAGAAGGCAGGAGGGATCATTTCCCTCCTACCTTCTCCCTTTGGATGTACTGTGCTCAGTGAGCACTGTACATACATATGGCGTCGCAGGGGGTGTGAAGCATCGCTTTACTCACACCCCCTGATGTGACTCGATGCTGGGTCTCCTCGGTCGGCAGCCTCTACCGCTGAGGAGATGGGGCAAAAATTTGCATGGTCACGCCCATCTTTCTGGTATGCCACGCCCCCTTCAAAAAGCCACACCCACTCCACCTAACTGCATAACGGCTATGGAAGAAAGCCAGGTAGATGCCCTTATAGCCGGGTTGTAACCCCCCCATAAGCAGGTAGTGCCCCTTAGAGGCAGGTAGATGCCCCCTTGTAGCCAAGTAGATGCCCCTCTGTAGCCAGGTAGGTGCCCCCCTTTGTTAGCCAGGTAGGTGCCCCCATTGTTGCCAGGTAGTGCCCCCATTGTTTGCCAGCTAGTGCCCCCTCTGTTGCCAGCTAGTGCCCCCATTGCTGCCAGGTAGATGCCCCCTCTGTTCCCAGGTAGATGCCCCTCTGTTGCCAGAGTGCCCCCATTGTTGCCAGGTAGTGCCCCCTCTGTGCCAGGTAGATGCCCCCCCTTTGTTGCCAGGTAGATGTCCCCTGTTGCCAGTTAGTGCCCCCATTGTTCCCAAAGGTATGCCCCCATTGTTGCCAGGTAGTGCCCCTAGTTGCCGGGTAGATGTCCCCTCTGTTGCAGGTAGTTGTCCCCTCTGTTGCCAGGTAATGTCCCCTCTTTGCCAGGTAGTGCCCCCTCTGTTGCGGTAGTGCCCCATTGTTCCGGGTAGATGTCCCCTCTGTTGCCAGGTAGATGTCCCTCTGTTGCCAGTTAGTGCCCCTCTGTTGCCAGGAAGAGCCCCCATTTTTTGCCAGGCAGAGCCCCCCCCCCCAATAGCTAATAAAAAAAATAATAAAATCCACTTACCTCACCAGGCTCCTGCAGCGCTGCCACTCCCGACCGATCTCCTCAGGGCGCAGGGGAAGTGAAGCACCGCGCGTCACTCCCCTGCAGCCGCGCGTCACTTCCCCCTGCGCCGCTGACCTGTTGTGCGGCGCACACACCCCGGGGCCGTACATACAGGGGGAGGGGGGAGGAGGGGAACGATCCCTCCTGCCTCCTCCCTGCACAGCGAGACTCCGGGCGGGTGAAGCGGGCGCAGCGGCCGCTTCACCCGCCTGTAGGAGCGGCCCGGCGGCGCCGGAGTAGCGCACTAGCGCTACTCCGGCGCCACGGCCATTTAAAGAGCCACCGCCACCTGCTGGCGGCGGGAGGAATGCCAACTCCCCCCGGGAGGGCTGGAGGGGACCCCAAATAGCGGGACCCCCCCGCCAAAAACGGGAGAGTTGGCAAGTATGATATATACTGTGGGGACCTGTGTCTGACTATATCCTGGGGGACCTGTGCCTAGCTATGCACTGGGGGACCTGTGCCTGGCTATATACTGTCGGGACATGTGCCTGGCTATAAGGGGGACTGTGGGCTGGCTATATAACTGTGGGGGACCTGTGCCTGGCTATATACTGTGGGGACCTGTGCCTGTCTATATACTGTGGAGACATTTGCATGGCTATATAGTGTGGGGACCTGTGGCTAGCTATATACTGGAGAGCCCTGTGCCTGGCTATATACTGGGGAGCCCTGTGCCTGGCTATGTACTGGGGATCTGTGCCTGGCTATATACTGGGGACACCTGTGCCTGGCTATATACTGGGGAGCCCTGTGTCTGGCTATATACTGGGGACCTGTGCCTGGCTATATACTGGGGGACCTGTGCCTGGCTATATACTGGGGAGACATGTGCCTGGCTATATACTGGGGGACCTGTGCCTAGCTATATACTGTGGGGACCTGTGCCTGGCTATATACTGTGGAGACCTGTGTCTGGCTATATACTGTGGGACCTATGCCTAGCTATATACTGTGGGGATCTGTGCCTCGCTATATACTGGGGAGACCTGTGCCTAGCTATATAATGGGGAGCCCTGCGCCTAGCTATATACTGTGGGGACCTGTGTCTGGTTATATACTGTGGAAACCTGTGTCTGGCTATATACTGTGGGGACCTGTGCCTGGATATATACCATAGTTGCTAACTTTTGAAAATGAAAAAGCAGGAGACTTTAGACGGCGGCGCGCTATGCGCGGCGCGGCAAAAATTTGCATGGTCACGCCCATCTTTCTGGTGTGCCACGCCCCCTTCAAAAAGCCACACCCATTCCACCTAACTGCAAAAACGGCTTTGGAAGGGAAAACCAGGTAGATGCCTTATAGCCAGGGAGTAACCCCCCCATAAAGCAGGTAGTGCCCCCCTTCCAGGCAGGTAGATGCCCCCTTGTAGCCAAGTAGATGCCCCTCTGTAGCCAGGAAGATGCCCCCCTTGTTAGCCAGGTAGGTGCCCCCATTGTTGCCAAAGGGAGTGCCCCCATTGTTTGCCAGCTAGTGCCCCTTTTGTTACCAGCTAGTGCCCCCCTTGTTGCCAGGTAGATTGCCCCCTCTGTTGCCAGGTAGCGCCCCCCTGTGTTGCCAGGTAGTGCCCCCATTGTTGCCAGGTAGTGCCCCCTCTGTTGCCAGGTAGATGCCCCCGCTTTTGACTGGTAGCTGTCCCCTCTGTTGCCAGGTAGTGCCCCCATTGTTGCCAGGTGGGGCCCCCATTGTTGCCAGGTAGTGCCCCCTTTTTGCCAGGTAGATGTCCCCTCTGTTTTCCCGGTAGAAAGTCCCCTCTGTTTGCCAGGTAGTGCCCCCTCTGTTGCAGGTAGATGTCCCCTCTGTTGCCAGGTTGTGCCCCCTCTGTTGCCAGGTGATGTCCCCCTCGTTGCCAGGTAGTGCCCCTCTGTTGCCAGTTAGTGCCCCCATTGTTGCCAGGTAGATGTCCCCTCTGTTGCCAGGTAGATGTCCCCCTGTTGCCAGGTAGTGCCCCTCCCGTTGCCAGGAAGACCCCCATTGTTGGCCACAGAGCCCCCCCCCTATAGCTAATAAAAATAAAATAATAAAAAACCACTTACCTCACCAGGCTCCTGCAGCGCTGCCAGCTCCCGACCGATCTCCTCAGCGGCGCAGGGGGAAGTGCGAGCAGCCGCGCGTCACACCCCGGCCGCCGCGCGTCCCTTCCCCCCTGCGCCGCTGACCTGTATGTGCGGCGCACACACCGGCGCCGTACATACAGGGGGAGGAGGGAGGAGGGGAACGATCCCTCCTGCCTCCTCCCTGCACAGCGAGACTCCGGGCGGGTGAAGCCGGCGCAGCGGCCGCTTTCACCCGCCTTTGTAGGACGGCCCGGCGGCGCCGGAGTAGCGCACTAGCGCTACTCCGGCGCCACGGCCATTTAAAGAGCCCCCGCCGCGAGGAATGCCAACTCCCCTGGGAGGGCGGGAGGGGACCCCAAATAGCGGGACCCCCCCGCCAAAACGGGAGAGTTGGCATGTATGATATATACTGTGGGGACCTGTGTCTGACTATATCCTGGGGGACCTGTGCCTAGCTATGCACTGGGGGACCTGTGCCTGGCTATATACTGTCGGGACATGTGCCTGGCTATATACTGGGGGCCCTTTGCCTGGCTATATACTGGGGGACCTGTGTCTGGCTATATACTGTGGGGACCTGTGCCTGGCTATATACTGTGGGGACCTGTGCCTATCTATATACTGTGGAGACCTGTGCCTGGCTATATATTGTGGGGACCTGTGGCTAGCTATATACTGGAGAGCCCTGTGCCTGGCTATATACTGGGGAGCCCTGTGCCTGGCTATGTACTGGGGATCTGAGCCTGGCTATATACTGGGGAATCCTGTGCCTGGCTATATACTGGGGAGCCCTGTGTCTGGATATATACTGGGGACCTGTGCCTAGCTATATACTGGGGGACCTGTGCCTGGCTATATACTGGGGACATGTGCCTGGCTATATACTGGGGACCTGTGCCTGGCTATATACTGGGGAGACCTGTGCCTGGCTATATACTGTGGAGACCTGTGCCTGGCTATATACTGGGGAGCCCTGTGTCTGGCTAAATACTGGGGACCTGTGCCTAGCTATATACTGGGGAGACATGTGCCTAGCTATATACTGGGGAGCCCTGTGCCTGGCTATATACTTGCCAACTTTTGAAAGTAAAAAAGCAGGAGACCTGAAGGTGCGGCGCGCTACGTGTGCCAAGATAATGGTTTGCATGACCACGCCCATCTTGTTGGTGAGCCACGCCCCCCTTTGAAAAAGCCACACCTACGCCACCTAACTGTGTTATGACTCTGGACGAAAGCTGGGTTTTGGCGTCACCTAGCTTTCCTGTCGATTAGCCTATTCAGCATCCAGGAGAGTTGGGAGATACCGCCAAACTGTACCTACACCTAAACCATGAAATTACACTCAATATTTCCACCATACAGTGATTATACAGTGGTAGACACCAGTGTACACAGGCTCTGCAGACACTTAAGTGATTACAGTGCAGTAACATGTAGGGACTCACCAGTGAAGTCTCCTGTGACTGGAATTGATATCTTTCCCTTTTCTTCTCCATCCTGTCCAGATGACTTCACCTGGCCACAACTCGTCCCTGCAAAATTTACCACACAAACACCCTAAAATTGTATTTTTTTTAGCACTTCCCTACCTGTAGCCACCTCTGTACAAGCGACATGGGGTGATAGGTGGGAGGTTATAGGATGGTAGGTATAGGTGGAAAGGTTTGGGGCAATAGGTGGAATGATAGGAGGAGGTGAGAGGACTATGGGGTAATAGATGAGAAGGTTATGGGGTGATAGGAGGAGGTGAGAGGATTATGGGGTATTAGGTGGAGAGGTAATGTGGTGATGAGGGTGTTGTTTTTTGTGTAGTTACTTGGATGCATATGGTGGGGAGTGGTAGGAGAGAGGAGTACAGAGCACAGCTTACAATCTCTTTGGGGGAGCATAGGACCATCCCCTATGAGATTACGCCATGGCTGCGCCTGCACTCCCCGGCATCATATTGTGCATGTTGAACTCCGTACCCTGCACCTTCAGAAGATCAATTGAGGAAATGATCTTCAGGGGATGCAGGGGATGGAGTTTTGTACTGTCATTTTTTTTTTTAATGTTCTTATATTCATACAGGTTTCCCCTTTGGACTATGTCGGACTCATTGGATTATGTTGGACCAACGTTGGATTGATTTCTTTAATAAAATGGTGAAAGAGGGCTGATGTCAGGGAGTGTTCATTTGAATAAAAGTTTTTTGTGTAATTTATGTCTGTTTTTTTTTCCATTTAATTTCAGTTTTAGTAATGGCGGTATCTGACAGACGCCTCTCCATTACTAGCGCTCGGGCTTGGTGCCAACCAGCAGCAGTTTGTGTCATCCCTAGGCTGATAAAAAAGGTAAAGCCAACAGCAGCAGCCTGATACTATCAGAATGGGAAGAACCATCACTACTGGTCTCTTCCCAATCTAAAAATACCAGCCTGCAGCTGCACCAGAAGCGGACCATCACATTAGAGGGTCCACTTCTGATGGTTACCGGCTCCTCTCAGTACCCCTGGTGTGTTGGGTACTTGGGTAATAGTGACAAGGGCTTAGTGTCTTGGGCAACAAAAAACACCACTGGCTGACACCAATCCCGAGCAATAGTAATGAAGAGGCGTCTGTCAGACACCCCCACTACAATCACTGGAATTATATGGAAAAAAAAACCACACACAAATTGCACAAAATTTTTTTTTATTTAAATAAACACTCCCCGACACCAGCCCTCTTTATCCATTTTATTTGGGAAAAAAATAGATTCAAGGTTGATCCGACGTAGTCCACGGAATCCGACGTAGTTCAAATGTGAACCTGTAAATAAACAAACATTGCACTCATACACATAGGCTGGATAGCCTGTCCAGCATCCAGGAAAGCTGGGTGACATAAATCACCCACAGGTAACATCCAGCTTTCTATGATAGGAATACTGGGTGCCACCTTTGGCGGATGGAGTGTCACCCAGCTTTCATGGATGCTGAATAGGCTATTGCCATAGACAATCAGCAGAGTTCGTTCACTGCGGCCTGTCTCCTGCCCTCTGCAGCCACCAAAGACAGACTGCAGGGGGCAGGAGAAAGGGAGCAGACGGCAACTTCTACCCAAGAGACAGAAGATAAGTGGGCAACTCCAACCCCTTGCACATTCAAACACACACCCCTCCCACACACACATACCCCTCCCCCAGAGACTAAAACACACACACACCCCTCGCACACACACAAACACATCGCTCACTTGCACTGAAATACACACACATCCCTCACACGCACAATGAAATAGACATACCCCTTGCACACGCATTGAAATACACACACCCCCTCGCACCCACACTGAAATACACACACACACCCCTCGCACCCACACTGAAATACACACACACACCCCTCGCACCCACACTGAAATACACACACACACCCCTCACACCCACACTGAAATACACACACACCCCTCGCACCCACACTGAAATACACCCCCCCCCTCGCACCCACACTGAAATACACAAACACACCCATCACACGCACAAAAACAGCCCTGGCACACACACTGAAGCACGCACACCCATCCCCCCGCACACACTCTGCCACAGTCCTCCCCTGCACACACACTGAAGCATGCACACCCCTCCCCTCACACACTGCCACAGTCCTCCCCTGCACACACACTCTGCCACAGTCCTCCCCTGCACACACACTGAAGCATGCACACTCCGCCAGTCCTCCCCTGCACACACTGAAGCATGTACACTTCTCCCCTCACACACACAAAGCCACACACTCCCACTGAAGCATGCACACCCATGCCCCCGCACACACACTCTGCCACAGTCCTCCCCTGCACACACACTCTGCCACAGTCCTCCCCTGCACACACACTGAAGCATGCACACTCCTCCCCTGCACACACACTGAAGCATGCACACTCTGCCACACTCCTCCCCTGCACACACACTGAAGCATGCACACCCCTCCCCTCACACACACTCTGCCACACTCCTCCCCTGCACACACACTGAAGCATGCACACTCCACCACACTCCTCCCCTGCACACACACTGAAGCATGCACACTCCTCCCCTCACACACACTCTGCCACAGTCCTCCCCTGCACACACACTGAAGCATGCACACTCCTCCCCTCACACACACTGAAGCATGCACACCCCTCCCCTCACACACACTCTGCCACACTCCTCCCTGCACACACACTGAAGCATGCACACCCCTCCCCTCACTCTGCCACACTCCTCCCCTGCACACACACTGAAGCATGCACACTCCTCCCCTCACACACACTCTGCCACAGTCCTCCCCTGCACACACACTGAAGCATGCACACTCCTCCCCTCACACACACTGAAGCATGCACACTCCTCCCCTGCACACACACTCTGCCACACTCCTCCCCTGCACACACACTGAAGCATGCACACTCCTCCCCTCACACACACTGAAGCATGCACACACCTTCCCTCTCACACACTCTGCCACACTCCTCCCCTGCACACACACTGAAGCATTCACACTACACACACTGAAGCATGCACACTACTCCCCTCACACACACTCTTCCCCCCATCTCCTCTGTGTACACTCACCTGTCTTGCTGCTGGTTCTCAGCTCAAAGGAGGGGGTGGAGCCTCGCGGCTCCCGCGAAGCCCCGTCTCCTTACCAGTAGTGCTCGGGGCTCGCTGCTCTCAAGCAACTTCCTATGAAGCTATGAGAGCATTGCCGGACCACGGCCGAGGATGGTGGCTTCAGGGGAGCGTCAGGAGATGCTACCCTAATGCCTCCTTACACATATAACCTCCGGCAGCTCTTCAGCTGCGGGAGGTTGAACAACTGAAGCGGGGGGTGGGGGGTGGGACACGGCCCACATTAGCGGGAGTGACCCACCAAACATGGGAGGGTTGGCAACTATGGCCTAGCTATAAACTGGGGAAACCTGTGTCTGGCTATATACTGTGGAGACATGTGCCTAGCTATATATTGGGGAGACCTGTGCCTGGCTATATACTGCGGGACCTGTGCCTGGCTATATATTGTGGGGACCTGTGTCTGGCTTTATACTGTGGGGATCTGTGTCTGGCTATAGACTGTGGAGACCTGTGTCTGGCTATATATTATGGAGACCTGTGTCTGGCTATATACTGTGGGGACCTGTGCCTAGTTATATACTGGGGAGACCTGGGTCTGGCTATACACTGGGGGACCTGTGACTAGCTACAGTATATACAGGAGAGCCCTGTGCCTGTCTATATACTGTGGAGATATGTGCCTGGCTATATACTGGGGAGTCCTGTACCTGGCTATATACTGGCGGGACCTGTGCCTAGCTATATACTGGGGGGGGGACCTGTACCTGGCTATATACTGGGGCGAACCTGTGCCTGGCTATATACTGGGGAGCCCTGTGCCTGGCTATATACTGGGGACCTGTGCCTATCTATGTACTGGGGAGACCTGTGCCTAGCTATATACTGGGGGACCTGTGCCTGGCTATATACTGTGGAGACCTGTGTCTGGCTATATACTGGGAATACCTGTGTCTGGCTATAAACTGTGGAGACCTGTGCCTGGCTATATATTGTGGGGAGCTGTGTCTGGCTATATACTGTGGAGAGCTGTGCCTGGCTATATACTGTGGGGACCTGTGCCTGGCTATATTTTGTGGGGATCTGTGTCTGGCTTTATACTGTGGGGACCTGTGTCTGGCTATATACTGTGGAGACGTGTGTCTGGCTATATATTGTGGAGACCTGTGTCTGGCTATATACTGTGGGGACCTGTGCCTAGCTATATACTGAGGAGACCTGGGTCTGGCTATACACTGGGGGACCTGTGACTAGCTATATACTGGGGGACCTGTACCTGGCTATATACTGTGGAGACCTGTGTCTGGCTATATACTGGGGAGACCTGTGCCTGGCTATATACTGTGGGGACCTGTATCTGGCTATATACTGTGGAGACCTGTGCCTTGCTATATATTGTGGGGACCTGTGTCTGGCTATATAATGTGGAGACCTTTGTCTGGCTATATATTGTGGAGACCTGTGTCTGGCTATATACTGGGAATACCTGTGTCTGGCTATAAACTGTGGAGACCTGTGCCTGGCTATATATTGTGGGGACCTGTGTCTGGCTATATACTGTGGAGACCTGTGCCTGGCTATATACTGTGGGGACCTGTGCCTGGCTATATATTGTGGGGATCTGTGTCTGGCTTTATACTGTGGGGACCTGTGTCTGGCTATATACTGTGGAGACGTGTGTCTGGCTATATATTGTGGAGACCTGTGTCTGGCTATATACTGTGGGGACCTGTGCCTAGCTATATACTGAGGAGACCTGGGTCTGGCTATACACTGGGGGACCTGTGACTAGCTATATACTGGGGGACCTGTACCTGGCTATATACTGTGGAGACCTGTGTCTGGCTATATACTGGGGAGACCTGTGACTGGCTATATACTGTGGGGACCTGTGTCTGGCTATATACTGTGGCGACCTGTGCCTGGCTATATACTGTGGGGACCTGTCTCTGGCTATATACTGTGGAGACCTTTGTCTGGCTATATATTGTGGAGACCTGTGTCTGGCTATATACTGTGGAGACATGTGCCTAGCTATATATTGGGGAGACCTGTGTCTGGCTGTATACTGGGGGACCTGTGCCTGGCTATATACTGGGGGACCTGTGCCTGGCTATATATTGTGGGGACATGTGTCTGGCTTTATACTGTGGGGACCTGTGTCTGGCTATATACTGTGGAGACCTGTGCCTGGCTATATACTGTGGGGACCTGTGCCTGGCTATATACTGTGGAGACCTGTGCCTGGCTATATACTGGGGAGCCCTGTGCCTGTCTATATACTGGGGAGCCCTGTGCCTGTCTATATACTGGGGAGACCTGTGCCTGGCTAAATAATGGGGAGCCCTGTCCCTGTCTATATACTGGGTGACCTGTGCCTGGCTTTATGATGGGGAGCCCTGTGCCTGGATATATAATGGGGAGGCCTGTGCCTGGCTATATACTGGAGAACTGTGCCTAGCTATATACTAGAGACTTGGGGATCTATGCATACCAATATACTGGTGGACCTGTGCCTACCTATATACTGGGGGGACCTGTCACTACCTATATACTGGTGGGATCTATGCCTATCTATATACTGGGCTGACCTGTCCCTACCTATATACTGGGGAGCCCCGTGTCTACCTATATACTTTGGGACCTATGCATACTATAAGGTTGCAGCTGGAAGAGTCTGCAATGGCATATACATACCAGCCAGGTTCTGGACATATGTCTGGGGAGTCCAGGACACATGCCACCAAGTTAAGGAGCCTTGGTGGAGTGAAAGGCCATTGTTAAATAGGTGTCGACAGTACAGACTGTCGACCTATGTTTAATCTGTCGGTTAGTCTCGCTTCCAGCCATTCCTGGGTCGGCCTTTCATTGGGAGTAAGCATAGAGCAGGGTGGATGCTTACCCCCCATGGCTCCACTCCGGGATTTCCCGGCTGTATGTAAAGTCACCAGGTAGGCTGACTGGGCGTCGGTTGTACCTTCAGTCTACCTTCTGGGCTGGAGGTGTTCACACTGGTGGAAGCCAGTGTTGAACCAACAAGGTGCTAGTGAGGGAACTATGCCATTGTTAGTAAGTGCTGAGATGAGCAGGTGTTTTGTTTATGTTTTGCTGTGCCTGAAATAAATCCACGGAGCCAAGGAACCGTTTATACCTGACTTCTGCCTCTGTCTCATGCCTGAAAGACTCATGCAGTGATCCCAGAGCTGTGCAAGCTCACTCTACCTATATACTGGGGGAATCTATGCCTGCCGATATACTGGGTGGAACTATACCTACCAAACTACTGGGGGTCCTATATACGTGCCTATATAGTGGGATACTTATCTGCCTACTTGGGTATCTATAGACTTGCCAACCTACTAGGAAGGCCTATATACCTACCAACCTACTAGGGGACCTATATACTTATCCACTATACTAGTACCTATATAACTACCTACCGGGGGACCTATGTATCCACCAGCCTTCTGGTGGGCACTATATAACTACCTTTCTATTGTGGGACCTATATAACTACCGCCTACCTACTGAAGGGACCTATTTACCGTCCTAGCTATTGAAAGTCCCTACATACCTACCTGCTTGGGGACCTATATATCTACCTACTTACTGGGGAGCTGACCTATATAGCTACCTGTCTACTTTGAGGGGACCTGTATAGATCTACATCCATACTGTTGGGGGTATATATACAGTAGCTATAAAGGAATGATGGGTGACTCCTCATCCCTCACAGCTTGCACCTGGCTTTTCTATAATAGGAAAGCAGGTTGCTGTGGATGATGGAGCATAAATATGATTTCCTATATAGGCCACCATTAGGTAGGTATGTATATAACCCCCTCTCCCCAGGTAGTTATATAGGTGCTGGACAGTGAGGATTCTAACTTTTCTGTGTGGTAAATTCTGCAGAGACTTATGGTGGCTGGGAGAAGTCATCATGGCGGTCTGGGCTGGATGGAGAAGAAAAAGGAAAGAGAACCCCATTCATTAGAGGAAACGTCTCCTTTGAGTCACTTTATGTAACTACACAGTGATCACTTATATGTCTGCAGAGCGCCTACATACAACTAGTATCTACCGCTATCTGGTCACTGTATAGTGGTAGTATACAGTCTTCAGTGCCTGTGTACACTGGTAGCTATCACTATATGGACACTGTATGGAGGTAATATACAGTCTTCAGAGCCTTTATACACTGGTGTCTACCCCTATATGGTCACTGTATGGAGGTAATATACATTCTTCAGAGCCTGTGTACACTGGTGTCTACCACTATATGGTCACTGTATGGAGGTAATATACAGTCTGTAGAGCTGTGTACAACTGGTATCTACCACTATATGGTCACTGTATGGTGGTATATACAGTCTGTAGAGCCTATGTACAGCTGATAGTCACATGTAGTGGTCACATTTAGTCAGGGTCTGGCAGTATTATTTAGTCCTTAAAGGGATTGTCTCATGTCAAAGGTTCATAGGCTGCATGGATGAAATAAAGCTGCTTTCTCTGCCACTTCCTGGTTGAGCTGTAATGTAATTAGCATATTCACTCTGTGCATTTAGCCTTCTCTGTTTATTATGTTTATCAGCTAAATTACCTTCTCCAAGGTCCTTTGAGCTTCTCAGCTAAAGTAAACAGTAGAGTAATTAGTCTTTTGTCTGTAAAATCAGATTAAATCAAGCTGTCACTGTCTGGAGCTCTGTGTGATGACATCACTCCCTGCATCAGATAGAACACACAGCAGGGGGGAAAAGTGTACACAGGTCGGTCACTAGGGGAACCAGAGAGAGCTCAGAAGGTGATAAAATCGCTTGTAGATCCTTAAAGGGGATTTGCCAAGAGAAAGTTTCTTACCAAGTTTCTTACCTCTCTCATTAGCCCAGGCAGAATGTCAACAAATCACGCTGAGTCATGAAGCTGCAGTGGAGAGAGGGAGAGGGGAGGGGGAGTGAGGAATCCAAGGGAGCGTCTCAAAACTTAAGTGAACTAATAAACAGTACAACAGTGGATTCAATACAGCAAGACAGCCTCAGAGGGCACTGTCAGGAAGAGTCTTATCTGCTAAGATGCTAATGTAATGTAAACAAATCACGAGACTGAAAGAGACAGAGACGCACACAGACACACACAGCCAGAGCACAGAGCCCTGCATAAGGGGATCCTTTGACATGTTCACTCAAATAATCAAACTATAACTTGTGAATTCTGTATACAAAAGAGAACACCTATTCTACACAGCAGCTTGAAAGCTTCTTCATGTTCTCTGTCATCAGATAAAGCATTGATCTAATAACACTACAGCTAGTTATTCTGTATACAAAAGAAAACATATTGCTACCCAGTTCCTTAAAAGACCATTCATTTTGCCTGTCATCAGATAAGAAGTGATTCACGCAAGCGCGGCCTTTCAGCTCCTGGGTCGTGACTAGGGGAAGCTTTGTGGTAACCAAGGGGGATTGAGAAATGCTGTAGCTCTCAGAGTTTTCACTTTTTTTATTCACATATATTTAGAAAAGTGATTAAATACCCATTACATGGTGGCAAAACCCCTTTAACAAAAAAAGATGGGCAATGCAATATATTTGGAAAACATCTTCATTTTGTGTTCCCTACATTTTAAAAGCTAATCTTTGTAGCGAGACAACCCCTTTAAGTAGTAATATTATTGGATCTTAGTATTGTAGGAGTTTCTTTAGTAACAGTCATACGCATGGTATATTTGCTCCATGTGTAGGTGTGATAT
Organism: Phyllomedusa bahiana; assembly: GCA_025379985.1. Lineage (NCBI taxonomy): Eukaryota > Metazoa > Chordata > Amphibia > Anura > Hylidae > Phyllomedusa > Phyllomedusa bahiana. The sequence continues at coordinate 66,545 of JAODAL010020794.1, forward strand.
TCGGTACCTATATGACTATTATTTAGGGGTATTACTGTGTCATATGTAGGTGAGGGGTTTTGAAAAAGTAAATTTGTCAGTACTGATTCTTATATTACTCTGCAGTGCTGAGGTGATGTAAAGGATCTATGTGGACTATGTGGAAAATAATCTAACAGGAACTACACAATTTTTTTAAAAACTACTCCACAGTTCACGATGGGGCGTAAAAAAGGGCCCGTGTAACCCCTGCTCTGAGCAAACAAAACAAAGGGGGCCGGGGCCCCGGGTTTTTTTGGGTCCCTACAACGCCCTGGAAAAGGATGTCAGTTGTAATAAACATCCAGTACTACATGGTTAAGAAGTGAACTTATCAATTGAGCCTGCTCCAAATGTACATCAAATTTAAGTAAGGAGATAAAACTTAAAATAATTTATGTGGAAAGCAAATTGGAAATTGTGTAACTCCTTATTATAATTCAATGTGTTTACATAAACCAGGAACCTCATTTAAATTAGGGTGAACTATACATTTCAGTAACATAAGCTTAACTAATCCAGACATTTTTCACTATAACTTTAGTAAAATTTAGAGGTGGAGAAGGTTAAACCATCATCATCATTGAAAAGGTAAACATTGCAAAAATGTGCCTTTGAAATATACAGTAGTTTGTGTTATGTCAAGGTAGTCTGACTCTCAAATAGCCCTATTAAGTAGAAGGTCATATTTCCTGGTTGTAGTACTCTATGATAGGGCAAGAACAGTTAAAAACTTATAAAATATAAATGACAGTTATGTTGAGCGATTCGTTGGCTATCGAGATCGAGCGATAGTCGATATGGGCCCGCTATCGAAAAGGTTTTTTCGATGGAGCATCAAAATGACGTTTCCCATTAAAGTCTAGGGGAGAGAAACAACACCTTCTTTATTTCACCCAAAAAAGGGCTAGAAGCTAAAATTAACATCCACAACAGTCAAATGGTACGTGCTAATCTAGGCAAAAACACTTAGGGTTTAAAAGTACAGAAAAAAAGTCACAGACCATTCACTTCCCGCTTGTACCACAGCATGACCCTTAAAACCTGCATCACCCCAAATTAAAAAAATGCCCGAAGGGAGTATGATTTTAACCATCATTTTTCTTAACTGGACATTGAATATCCCTGTCCCGGGAACCAGCATGACCCCCAAAACCCGCATGACCCCCAGATTTAAAAAGTGCCGCAAAAAGGGTCTTTCAACCCCCCTTTTTTGTTTAACTGGACACTAACTATATCTGTCCCCACCGCAGAAAAGACCATTAAACCCGTCTGCCCACATTTAAAAAGTGCCAAAAAAGGATCTTTTTCAACCACCATTTTAGTTGAATGGGAAAATACTGTCCCTGTCCTGGGGCCCAGTAGCCATTTAAAAACCCTTTCTGCCCCCCCTTAAAATGGGAAAAAGGGTCTTTCAACCACCCTTTAGTTGAACTGGACATTTACTAAACTGTCCCTGTGCCCCAGCATGACCCAGGGCCCGGGGTTACAGTGGGGCTTTTAGAGCCCAGGCTGGGGTCCCCTTCCCCTTAAACACGCAGGTTAAAAGCCTGATGACGCGCAACAAAAACTGTCGTGCGAAGTTTTGGGGCGGAAACAGAAGTGTGAGAAATACACCTTGTGAGTACACAGTCAAGACCTGGGTAGCGTTCCCCCTCCGATGATTCGGACCAATTGGGTTCATTGGAAATACTGGGGGTTAACGTCCCCGTTTCACCCCCGGGGCCCTTTTGCTTGGCATTCTTTTCCATTTTACTCAACTGCTGGAGGAAATTGTCTTTGTACTTTGTTCTCTGTCCGTGCTCCATATCCATTCCTCTGAATAACCTCATCTGGGGCAAGTTTTCCCCGTACCTCCCTTGAACAATTCAGGGGGGAATTTTTTTTCCCCTATTTGTACATGCAAGTTTTTTGTACTTTAATTCTAGAAAAAAATTTTTAAAATAGGATGGAATCCCACCATTTTTTGTTTTTCTTTTTTTTATTGCATTTTTAAAAGGGGTTGTCTCAATAAGGGGTTGATAGCTAT
>JAODAL010020795.1:0-68590 GCA_025379985.1 Phyllomedusa bahiana
TCCTCCCCCGCCGACCCCCTACACTCCTCCTCATATGGGCTTACCACCCAACCGGTTTCTCCAAACACTGCAAACCCCCCTACATCTCCTCCCTCATCTCTGTCTACCACCCTAAACCCGGTCTCTCCACAGTGCTGCACCCCTCATTCTCCCCATCTCTGTCTACCACCCTACCCGTCTCTTCACAGCGCTGCACCCCCTACTCTCCTCCCTCATCCTTTCTACCACCCTACCCCGTCTCTCACAGTGCTGCACCCCTACATCTCCTCCCTCATCTCTGTCTACCACCCTTACCCTGGTCTTCCACAGCCTGCACCCCCTACATCTCCTCCCTCATCTCTGTCTACCACCCTACCTCTCTCTCCAATGCTGCCCCCCCTACATCCCCCTCCCTCATTCTTCCCCACCACCCTACCGGTCTCCCCCCCAAATCGCACCCCCTACATCTCCCCCTCATTTTTTCTCCCCCTCCATTTTTTCCCCAGTGTGCCCCCACACATCTCCCCCCTCATTTTCTCCACCCTTCCTGGTCTCCACAGTGTGCACCCCCATCTCCCCCCCTCATCTCTACCTCCCCTCCCGGGCTCTCCACGTGGCGACCCCCCTCATCTCCCTCCCTCACTTTACCCCCCCCTTTCCACAGGTGCACCCCTACATCTCCTCCCTCATCTTGAAATACCCACCCACCTGGTTTTTCTCCACAAATGCTGGCCCACCATACATCACCTAAATCAAACTGTGGTTTTACCAACCCCTACCCGGGCTTTTCCAAAAGTGCTCCCACCCCCTACATCTCCTCCCCTTTTTGTCTCCCCTACCAAACCCCCCCAGTCTCTCCACAGTTTTGCCCCCCCTACATCTCCCCCCCTTTATCTTTAATTCTAACCCAAACCCCGGGTTTTTCCCCAGAGCAACGCCCCCTTCTTACATCTCCCCCCCCAATTTAGTCCTTTCCAAAACCCCAACCCGGGGCTCCCCAAAAACACTGCCCTCCTTACATCCCCCTCCTCATCTTTTTTTTTACCAAACCCCACCCTGGTATCTTCCCGAGTGCTGGGGAACCCCCCTAAATCTTTCCCCCCTCTTTTCTATCTAACCTCACCCCCTTTCCTGGGGTCCTCCACCCGTGGCTGCACCCCCCCCGCATTCCCCCCCCATAAACTCGTCTACCACCCTTTCCAAATCTTCCACAAGCGCTAAACCCCCCACCCTCTCCTCCCCTCCCTCTCTGACCCCCACCAAACCCCCACCGGTCTTCCACAAGGGCTGCAAAACCCCCCAAAATCTCCTCCCGTTGACCCGATACCACCCTACCCAGTCCTCTACACAGTGCTGGGACCCCCCACCTCTCCTCCCCTTTTCTTTGTCTTTTCACCTTTCCCTCCCCTCCACAACACGGGACCCCCCCTACGTCTCTTCCCTCTTTCTGTCTACCCCCCCTCCCCGGTTCTCCACCTTTCTGCACCCCCCCACATCCCTCCCTCATCTCTGTCTGCCACCCACCGGTTCCCCAAAGCACTGCCACCCCCTAATCTCCCCCCCCTCATCTCTTTTCTACCACCCCCACCTGGTCCCCTCCACAGTGCTGCACCCCCAACATTCTCCCCCCCCCCAAAATTTTATCTTTTCCCCCCTACCCTTTGGTCTTCCACAGCTGCCCCCCCCAACAATTCCCCCTCCCCCATCTCTAAACTACCATCCTTCCTGGTCTCTCCACAGTGCTGCCCCCCCCTACATCTCCTCCCTCATCTCTGTCTGCCACCCTACTTGGTCTCTCCACAGTGCTGCACCCCCTCCCTCTACTCCCTCATCTCGGTCTACCACCCTACCCAGCCTCTCCACAGCGCTGCACCCCCAACATCTCCTCCCTCATCTCTGTCTACCACCCTACCCAATCTCTCCACAGCGCCGCACCCCCTACATCTCCTCCCTCATCTATGTCTACCACCATACCCAGTCTCTCCACAGCACTGCACCCCCCTACATCTCCTTACTTAACTTACCTGGATATTTAAGGGACACTAAACATCTGGTATACACCTTAGAGTTGGTTACATGGCCGACCGGTGGGTCCTGGTTGTTGTGTGATGTAGTGGGATTGTACCCCTGCATCCCTCATGACCAGGCCCTCCCGGTCTTGCAGGAATTTTTATCCAAATATAGTGATTATTCTGTAGTTAAGCAATCATTTATTGTTTTGGCTACTGAATATTTGTTGACACATAATTTTTTTTCATTCGATGGAAAATTCTTCCAACAGGTCAATGGAGCATCAATGGGGCACGTTTTTCACCATCGCTTGCCAATATATATATGGCAGCATGGGAGGAGAAATTTCTATTTAGAGAGGATCATCCCTTTGCTAGATGTATATATTGGTATTCTAGATTTATCGATGATTTGATATTCTTGTGGGTGGGAGATGAAGACTTAGTGGCGAATTTTGTAAAATATATTAATAGCAACAATATGAATTTGAGATTCACTCATGAACACAAATTCCAAACTATAGATTATCTAGATGTCACCTTGATCGGTAATGATGAATGCAATGTAGTTGTCAAACCCTTTCGCAAGAATTTGCACAGGAACTCCATTTTAAGGGCAGATTCATGCCATCCCCCCCATGTCATCTGTAACCTGCCTGTTGGTGAGCTTATACGTACCAAACGAAATTGCTCCAACAATGAGGATTTTATGGATCAACAAGAGGCCTTACGGAGCAGACTCATACAGAGAGGATACACACCAAAAATGTTAGATCAAGCAATCACAAAAGTTGAAAATATCAAAAGGTCAGATTTATTCTTAAAAAATCATAGAGCTGAGAAATCCAACAATGATAACATCACGTTCTCGACTAGTTATAGTCGCCAATATAAACAGATAGTGAACATAATTAAAATGCATTTACCGATTTTATATGTGAATAAACAAATTAAGAATTTATTGCAACACAATGTTCGCTATATATCACGGAGGGCCCCCACCATCGGATCCAGCGTTTCCCCAAGTTTGTTTGTTTCCAACGACAATATACAAACAACTTTGCTTAGTGCCACTGGATGTTTTAGATGTGGACACAATGTATGTACAACCTGCAAATACATAACGAAGACCACCATGTTTAATTCTTTTAGTAACAATAAGAGTTTCAAAATTAAAACCTTTATTAACTGTAACACCAAGTTTGTAGTATATCTAATAAATTGTAGCCTGTGTAGAGAACAATATGTAGGTTGTACTACGGGGCCTTTGAAGATCCGTGTTCGCAGACACTTGTCTGATGTCGGCAGGACGGATCTTTTTAAGTGCTCTGCGGTTTCTAAACACTTCGCCCAAAAACATCAGGGTAATTTGAGTTCCCTGTCGGTAATAGGGATAGAGAAGGTCAAACACTCAGTGCGAGGTGGAGACTTACATAAAAAACTTTTGGCACGAGAGGCATGGTGGATCTTTAACTTGGATACACGCATTCCCAAAGGAATGAATGTACGCCAAGACATTCAATATCATTACTAGTTGGCAACATAAAGGGTTAAAAAATTGGGACTTTAACCTAAACGAATATATATGAACACATCTTAACACTATTGTTTAGTTTGGGAGTATAAAGGGTTTAAACCAAAAGGTTTTTCAATTCAAGCAACCCGGGGTTTTTTTTAACCAGCTTGGTCGGGATTTTTTTTCCCCGGTGGGTTTTTAAAAAAGTCTTTTCTATTTTTAAAATTAAGTTGGAAAAGAAAGACGTTAAACCCTGATAAGGGTTCCCTTTTGGGCCTGAAAAACTTTAGAGCATCCATTGTCCCCCCCACATTGTTGGGCTCCTGCTGCAAAGAAAGCAAACCATTGTGCGACCTTTTTTTTTAAAATGTCTTTAATAAAGAGGGTGGTTATTTTTTAAAAAGATCCGACTTGGGGTCCTACGCCTCAGGCCTTTTGCTGATCCACAAAAATTTTTTTGGCCCCCCACAACCCCCCCTTATCCTGTCTAAACCCCCCCCACCCAGTCCCCTCCACAGTGCTGCACCCCCCCCAACCCTCCCTCCCTCATCCTTTTGTATACCCCCTAACCCCGGGGTCCCTCTACAGCGCTGCAACCCCCATATCCCTCCCTTAAACTCTCTCCCACCAAAACCCCCAAACCCCCCGGGCTTTCCACATGCCCGCACCCCCACATCTCCTCCCTCATCTCTATCTTTCAACCCCTACCCGGTCCTCTCCACAGTTCTGCAAAACCCCTACAACCCTCCTCAAACTCTGTCTACCACCCAAAACCCGGGCCCCCTCCCACAAGGCCCCGCAAAAACCCCAACCCTCTCCCCCCCACCCCGACTCCCCCCCTAAACCCCCCTTCCCAAAATGGCCCGCACACCCTTTCATCCCCCAATCTCCTCTACCACCCAATCTGCTTTTTCCCCCACATGCTGCCAAACCCCCCACATCTCCTCCCCCATCCCCTATCTAAACCCCCCCAACCCCCGGGCTCTCCACAGTGTTGCACCCCCCACCCTCTCCTTCAAATTTTCTCTGTCCCACCACCCTACCCTGTCTCCCCACAGCGGGGGACCCCCCTACATCTCCTTCAAATTTCTCTGTCTACAACCCTACTAGTCCCCTCCACAGTGGTAAAAACCCCCCATCCCTCACCCCATCCCTGTCTTTCCACCCTAAAACCCCGGGCCTCTCAAATGGGTGGCCCCCCAAAATCTCTTCCCCCTCATCTTTGTCCACCCCCCCACCTGGTCTCTCCCAGTGCTTGGGACCCCCTAATCCCTCCCCATCTCGTCTACCCCCCCTTTCCCGGGCTAAACCACCGCGCTGCACCCACTACATCTCCTCCCTCATCTCTTACTAAAAAAAACTACCCCCCTCTCCTCCACAGCGCTGGCCCCCCCCCTAACCCTCTCCTCCCTCCTCTCTGTATACCACCCTACCCGTCCCCCCCCACAGCACTGCCCCCCCCTACATCCCCCTTCCCTTTCTATTTTCCCCCCTACCCGGTTTTCCCCCCCAGTTTTTGCAAACCCCCAAAATCTCCTTCCCAATTTTCTCCCGTCTAAAAACCCCAAACCCTTTCCTTTCCCCAGCGAGGCACCCAAACACCCTCCCTCATCTCTGTCTACCACCTAACTGGCTCTCCACAGTGCTGCACCCCCTAATCTCCTCCCTCCATTCCCCCCCCCCTGTCTACCACCCCCTACCCATCTATCCCCCATTCCCCGCAACCCAAGGCCCCCCCTTCAACATCTCCCCCCTCATTTTTCTTCAACCCAAAAAAAAACCAAAAAAAAAACCAAAAAAAAAAAAATTTTTCAAAAAAAAAAAAAAAATTTTCCACAAAAAAAAAAAAACTCAAAAAAACCCCCTACATCTTCCTTTTCCTTTTAAACTTTCTTGTTCTAAAACCAAAAACCCACCCAAACTAATTTTCCAAAAAAAACCTCACCCCTTCCATCTCCTCCCCAAATTTCCCCCTTGTTTCCCAAAAAAAAACCACCCTACCCCCGTCTTCCACAGCCTGCAAACCCCCCATCTCCTCCCTCATTTTTTTTCCTAACCCAAACCCCCAACCCCCCCCTACCACCCTACCCCGGGGCTTTTCCACAGTGCTGCATCCCAAAACTCCCCACCATCTCTGTCTAACCCCTACCCCCTTTTCTCCACAGCACTGGCCCCCCCACATTCCTCCCCCCATCTCTATCTACCACCCTACCCGGTTTTCCCCCACAGTGCTGGGACGCCCTATACTCCTCCCTTTATTTTTCTGTGTATCACCCTTTCCCCCGGTTTTCCCCCACAGTGTGCAAACCCCCCTAAATCTCCTTCCCCCGTCTCTAAATACCCCCCAAAAACCCTCCCCCTCTCCACAGCGCTGGGACCCCCCACATCTCCTCCCCCATCTCTGCTAACCCCCCCTACCTGGTCTCCCACAGTGCTGCACCCCCAAATTCTCCCCTCATCTCTGTCTACCACCTTACCCTGTCTCTATGCTCTATTGATGATCTTAGATTTAAAAAAGTTTCCCCTCAAGGGAAACCCCTTTCTCGCTTCCAAGACTTCACAGGGTTTTGCAACCCCTTTTTATGGAAAGTGCTTTCCCCCGAAAACAGATTAATTCACAAAATTACACTGAGAAAACATATTCTTGGGCAGGACAATCAGTATCCCTAATTACACCTCCTCCTACAGTTACCTCCATTTTTCCCGACACACCCCTGCACCACAGGAAATTCCCATTATTTTAGATGTACTTTTCCCGTATATTTGAAATTTTTGTCTGCACGGGCCCCATCCCGAATTTCCCGAAAACCCCAAAAGCGAAACCTCTGCCCCCTTTAAAAACCCCCCCAAAAAAAATTTTGGGCCCAAATTTTTGGGGTTTAGTTCTTTTTTCTATTTTTTCAACAAACAGTCCATCTATATTGACGGGTTTGTTTTATACAAAGGGGCCAAAAAAATACCGCCAATTAACCCCACTCCCCACCCCTAAACAGTTAAATGACCAAACCAGAAAACCCAGACCAATATACCCAAAAACCAAATAATACCCCCCCATATCACTACCGTATGGGACTAATACCTCTATAAAGGGGGCTTTATCAAACCCCAAAACAAAGCCCAAAAAAATTTAAAGAAAAAAAATATAAAAAGGACCAAAAAATACGCCCCTCATCAAACCCATATCTCCACCATAAAGAATGGAATAAACGCCTAAACCCCTTACACTAATATTTCCCCCCCCACCCCCCAAAAACCCCCTAAAAGGTGGTAAACATCAAATGTTTTAAAAGGCCTACAGACAAAAAAGTTCCCCCCTATTTACCTTATTTGTGGGAGAAAACCATTGGTTTACAGGGTCACAGACATATAGTAACCCCCCATACGTTTCCATAAAAGTTTATATATATCATGTACACAGGGGGCACAGACTGTATATTAAACCCCCATAAAAAGTGACCAAAATAGTAGTAACACCAGTGTAACACAGGTTTTGCAGACTGTAAATTACCCCATACCCTTTACCCAAAAGTGGTAAACACCAGTGGGCACAGGCTCGCGACTGTAAAATTACTTCCATACAGAAAACCCTAAAAGTGGTAACCCCAGTTTACCAGGGTTTTACAACGTAAATTACCTCCAAAATGACCATATATGGTAGCCAAACCCTTTTGCACAGGCTCTTTCAGACGTTTTATTACCGCTAACAGTACCCTAAAGTGATAAACACCAGTGTTAAAACCCGGCCTGCAGACGTAATTACCTCCATAGTGGAAACCTTTTAGTGGGAAACACCCCTTGTTAAAACAGGGTCTTCAGACTGTATATTTCCTCCCTACATGACCATATTTGTGGTAAACACCGTGTAAAACAGCCTGCAGACAGTATAAATTTCCTCCAAAACCCGTGACCATAAAGGTTAAAACACCATTTTCCCCAAAGGGTCGCAACTGAAAAAATTTTTCCTTTTATTTGGGAGACCCCCAGTGTAAAACAGGCCCCTGCAGAGTGTATATTAAACCTCCTACAGTGACCATATATCAGTAGAAAACCAGTTTTGCACAGGCTTTTTAGACTGTATAATTTCCCCCTTTTAAAAGTGACCATATATTGGTAGACACCATGTACCAACAGGCCCGCAAAACCCGTATTTACCCGCCATAAAAGTGACCATACAGTGGTTAAAACCAGTTTTGCACAGGCCCCGCAACTGTATATTTTCCTCCAAACTGTGACCAAAAAAGTGGTAGACACCAGTGTGCACAGGCCTTCAGACTTGGGAAATTACCTCCATAAAAGTGACCAAAAGTAGGTAACACCAGTGTCCCAAGGGTCTGCGACTGATATTACCTACCAAAAAGTGACCAAATAGTTGGGGAGACCAAACCCTTGTAAAAAAAGCTCGCCCGACCGTAATACCCCCATAAAAGTGATCATAAAAGTGGAACAACAGTGACAAACCCTCTTTCAGACTGTATATTTCCCCCCATACAGCCAAAACCCCCAAAATGGCGGTAAACCCAAAAAACACAGGGTCTGCCGACTGTATATTTAAACCCCATACAGTGACCATAAAAAGGAAAACACCAGGTACACAACTCTGCAGACTGTATATTACCTCCATACAGGGGCCAATAGTTTTAAAACACCAGGTTTTTCCCGGCCTTCAACTGGAAAAAACTGCTATAAGTGGCCCAAATATTGGGAAAACACCCTTTTGCACAGGCTTTGCAGACTATAATTTCCGCTATACGTGACCCTATAGTGGGAAATTCCAGTTAAAACAGGCTCTGCAGACTGTATGTTACCTCCATACAGTGACCATATAGTGGTAGACACCAGTGTGCACAGGCTCTGCAGACTGTATATTAGCCCCATACAGTGATCATATAGTGGTAAACACCAGTGTACACAGACTCTGCAGACTGTATATTATCTCCATACAGTGACCATATAATGGTAGATAAAAGTACACACAGGTGCTCTGCAGACAATGTGCTTACATTTAGTGACTCATGGGTGACGTCGTTCACTTTCCCTTTTCTTCTCCATCCAGTGCAGACCGCCATGATGACTTATCCCGGCCACATCTCATCCCCGCACTTTACAACACAAACACCTGAGACTCCTCACTTTTTTATAATCTTCCTAACTGTGCCCCCCACCCCCATGTACAATCTCCCCATCCATAGTGCCCCAAATGTAATAATTACCCGTTAATGCCCTGGTAGGTAGGTAGGGCCCCTGGTAGCTATATATACAAGACCCCATGGTAGGTAGTTATATGGCCCCCCCCCTTAAAGGTGATTTGCCGAGAGATAGATTCTTACCTCTCTTGTTAGTACTGGCAGAATGTCAACAAATCACGCTGAGTCATGAAGCTGCAGGGGAGAGAGGGTGGGGGCAAGTGAGGAGTGAGGAAGAAGGGAGCGTCTCAAAACTTAAGTGAAATAATAAACAGTACAAGAATCTATTCACAATACAGCAAGACACAGGCTCAGACTGCACTGTCAGGAGAAGCCTTATCTGCTAAGAAGCTAATGTAAACAAACCAGCTGAAAGAGAGAGAAGCAGAGCACAAAGCTGCATAAGGGATCGTGTGACATGTGCACTGAAATAAACAAACTATAACTTGTGGGCTCTGTATACAAAAGAGAACACCTATTCTCCACAGCAGCTTGAAAGCTTCTCCATGTTCCCTGTCATCAGATAAAGCAGGTATCTAATCACACTACAACTAGTTTTTTCTGTATACAAAAGAAAACATATTGCTACCCGGTGCCTTAAAAACTTCTGCAGCTCAGTCTCATCAGATAAGAAGCTATCTCTGTGCAAGCCCATCCAGACTCTTTGAAGTAACCAAGGGCATGTAAGGAAGGCTGTAGCTCTCTCAGACTGCAATTTTTATAATCACATATATTTAGAAAAGTGATTAAAAAACCCATCGTGGCAAAACCCCTTTAAGTAGTTATATAGGGCTCCCAGTAGGTAAACTGGTATATAGGATTAGAACCATCAGCCCTACCGTGCTGCAAGATGCAATGTTTCTAAGGATGTAGAAAAAAGTAGGTTCCGAAACATTGCATCTTGAGCGCATCGCAGGTCACACTTTTTTGTATTTGCTTCAATTATAGTTAAAAATCTTGCGGTAATATATGTGTTAGATACAAGTAAAAATATATGTTGTACACTTTATGGGCCATGCGATTTCTGAATTGTCTGCAGTGTATCAGGCCAGAGGAAACCAGCCAGCATAAGCTACTGCAAATACAAGATATAAGGTTGTTATCTTTTTATATGGACTTGTTACATCCAGGGACTCACAGGTGATGTCTTCCCTGCAGCCCTGACCTCTATGATGACTTCTCCCGGCCACAACTTGTCTCTGCAGAATATAACACACAAAAATTTTCGAATCTTCACTTTTCTGGCACCTACGGTATATACCTACCTTTAGGGGTTTTCCATATCACCTCTCTACCTACCTGGAGGGTGGGGTTATATACCTCTCTACCTAATGGGGGGCTATTTAGGAAAACATGGTGACGCCCCATCCCCACAGCAACTCACTTTCCTATGACGGGTAAGCTGGGTGCCTGTTGTGGGGGATTGGGCGTGACCTATCATTCCTATATAGGTCCCTATTAGTTAGGGAGTTATATAGACCCCTCATGGTAGGTATATAAGTCCCCTTAATTAGTAGCCGGGTATATAGTACCCATTAGGTAGGTTTACAGTCTCCTCGGTAGGTAGATATCTAGGTCTCCTCAGTAAGTAAGTAGATATATAGCGTTTGGTAGGTAGGCAGTAGCCTCCCAGTAGGAAAATAGGTATATAGGTCTCCTAAGTGGATAGGTATATAGGTCTCCTCAGTAGATATATAGTCTCATTGGAAAGTAACTAGGTATATAGGTACCCTTGGTACATGGGTGTGAAGAAAATTGACTCAAAATGACAGACCTCTCTCCAACCTAATCTAGTCAGAACACCGCTTCCCCCACCACAGGACAAGCTCAATTTACATGTTAATCAGCAACAGCTCTCTTCCCCAATGCTCAGTGGGAAAGTTCCCACAGCATGGGGTCAACCCCATGAAAGGATCCTCATGTAACCTAATTAGCACTGAACAAATGCTGGTCCAAGCTCGCAAGCTTCAAAGACTTTGCTCAATCCAACCCAGTCGGGTCGTCTCCGATATTTCATATCGATTTATAGACGACCAGCTCATAACTGGTGCATGGCGAGTTCATATCTCAAAATATGGAACTCCCCCGCACGCACCGGGCCCATTTCCAGGTTTCCAAGGCGCAGGGGGACTGAGATATCCACAACCGGACCCCGGGAGTCCATAAGATAGGCGTGTCTCATATCCAGGCATTGGGTAGATTCAGCCGGTTCTGATGATGCTACCGGCTCGGGTCTGTGCCAGGCCCTGCCGAGTTATAGTCCATTTTTGGGTTTGTATCAGAAACTGCATGACCTGAGTGGGAGGATTAATAGACCGTCCCAGGGGTGTGTAGGGGGCTGCCAATGGGCTGCCCCCTCACAGAATAAGCCAGAGCCAGGGTGGCTCTTTTTTTTGATCCAGGAGGGGGGCCAAACCCAAGAACAGTTCCAGGTCATCCGCACGCAGCAGCCAGGCCACATATGCCCCCCATGCGGCCGGGCCCCAAGCAACAAGGTAACTTGACTTATTTTAACTGCCTTTTGTCTGTAATCCATAATTGTATTTGCACCTCTCTCTGACCTGTATATTATTATCCATCTTGTACATAGTACCTGTCTAGTGTGCCCTTCAAGGCTAATTAAATCTAAAAATTTTTAATCTGAGTTAGTCTGTCTTGATCACGGCCTCACACGCCTAATTCTCGGTCTATAGTATATAGCTACCCAAGGGTAGCTATAAGTCGGTAACGGCCCGACTTATAACTAAACGAGCGAACTGGTGGCAGCATTGTTGTTTCCCTGTGCCAGTGCAGGCAAGGGTTAACAGTGGAACAGTATCTGGCTGACCTTGAGCTCCCCCTAGTGGGCAGCGCAACGTCGAGATACACCCCAAGTCAGGCCGTTGTCCCTCCAGTGGGCCAGCGGACTAGGCTGTTTTCGTCACAATGGGTATATAAACCCCCTCAGTATGTAATCAGGCACATATGGCCCCCTGTAGGTAGTTTATATCGCCCCCACAGTAGATATTGGCCTCTCAGTAGGTAAGTATATAACCCCCTCCCCCCAAAAAAGTAGCCAAGTAGACATATAGGCCAGCACAGTAAGTAGGTTGATATATATGCAAGTAGGCATATAGGGCCCCTCTGTACATAGGTATATAGCTACTTTTAGTAGCTAGGAAGGATATATTCCCCCCATAGGTGGGTGGATAGGAGGTGGGATAGTGGGTTTGGGTAGGGTTTTTTGCCTCATAGGTTGGGTAGGTTTAATTGTTTTTCTCCCGGGAGGGTACTAGTCATATGGGGGCCAAACCAGAGGTCGGTGGGTATATGGGTTTCCCCCTGTAAAAAAGATTGGTAAAAAAGGCCCCCCAGTGGGTGGTTGGGGCATGTAGGTCCCCATTTGGGGTTGGTAGGCTATAGGTCCCCCCCCCAGGGGGTTTTGGTACCCATTGGGTTTCCCCCCCAGGGGGTTGGGTTTAGGCATTTAGGCCACCCTAAAGTTTTTTTTGGGGTGGGCTTTTGGACCCCCCTTTTGGGGGGTTTTGGTAGGCTTTAAAAAGGGCCCCCCCTTCATTGGGTTGGTGGGGAAAATGTGGCCCTCCATTTGGGTTGGGTTTAAGGTATGTGGGCCCCCCCCCAGGGGGTTTTTGGGCATGTGGGTTCCCCATTTGGGGGAAGGTATTGGACCCCCCCTCAGGGGGGTTTTGGTGGGATATAGGTCCCCCCCCAGGGGGGTTTAGTAGCCATGTAGGCCCCCTGGGGGGTTTATAGCCATGTAGGTTCCCCCTCGGGTTGGGTTGGGTTTTAGAATATAGGTCCCCTCAGTGGGTTGGGTAGCCTGTAGGTCCCCCCCAGTGGGTTGGTAGGCTGTAGTCCCCCCTCAGGGGGTTTTTGGTAGGTTAGGTCCTCCCATTTTTTTTGGGTTTTAAGGCATGTACCCCCCCCCAAGGGGGTTTTGGTGGGAAATGTAGGCCCTTCCCTTTGGGTTTTGGTAGGCTGTGGGCCTCTCAGGGGGGTTTGGGGTGGGCATGTGGGGCCCCCTCGGGGGTGGGGGGGGGGGGGGGGGGTTTTAGGATTTTTTAGTTTTTCCAGTGGGTTTTTTTGGTTTTAGGGCATTTTTTGGGGTTTTTCCTTTTTTCCCAAATTTTTTTTTGGGTTTTTTGGGGTTGGGGGGCATTTTTTTGGGGGGGGTCCCCCCCTGTGGGTTTTTGGGTAGGGCATGTAGGCCCCCCTCAGGGGGTTTTGGTAGGCATGAAAGGCCCCCCTCAGGGGGTTGGTGGCATGTGGTCCCCCTCAGGGGGTTTTGGTAGGCATTTTGGCCCCCCCTCAGTTTTTTGTGGGCCTGAAGGTCCCCCCAGGGGGGGTTTAAAGTAGGATGTAGGTTCCCCCTCAGGGGGTTTTGGGAAAGGGAAATGTAGGCCCCCTCAGGGGGGTTGGGTTTTGGCATGTAGGCCCCCCTCGGGTGGGTTGGTAGCCATGTGGGGCCCCCCTCAGTGGGTTTGGTTTACCCAATGTGGGGCCCCCAAACCAGTGGGTTGGTAGGCATGTAGGTCCCCCTCAGTGGGTTGGTAGGCATGTAGGCCCCCCTCAGTGGGTTGGTAGGCATGTAGGTCCTCCCAGGGGGGTTGGGTTGGGGCCTGTAGGTCCCCCGGGGGTTGGAACCCAATGTGGGTTCCCCCCAGTGGGTTGGTAGTCCACAAAAAAATCAAACTTACCTATTCCGGGCCCCCTTAACAAAGGGATCTCGCCCCTTTTCTGTGCCCCTTTAAACGGGGGTTTTGTAATTATGCTGTGCAAAACTTTGTGATCACGCTCCCATTTGCCTGTTGGTTTTACCCCAGAAAGCTGAAAAATTCTCTTGGCCCCCATGGGGAGTACACTCTTGCTCCTTGCTCTACTTTGCCTTTCAACTGGGGCATGCCAGAGGGGGGCAAACAGAAAAAACCCCCCAAGGGTTCCGGGCCCACTAAAAGCCCCGCTGGTTGCACCCTTTTTGCTTTGTAAGGTGCTATGGGGGAAATTTTTAAAGCCCAAAAAAGTTTTTTAATAATAATTGAAAGGCTCTTAACACGGCTTTTTACGGCTTTAAAGTGCGCCCCGAAATACGGGGGGTGTTTTGGAGCCAACTGACCAGACGCAGAATTCCAAAGCAGGGGGGGATAAATAAAATTTGAAAAACCTTTTTCCTGATGATTTCTTTGAAAATCAGGTAATTACTCCATCCATATAGACAAAAAAACCCAAAAAAAATGGGTGGGGAATGAAAAATTGGTGACAATATAAAATTTTTAACTTTTACTTCAAAATTTTAAAAATAATTTGCCTGAGCATTAAACATAAAATCAACAAAAAAAAAGGTGCCAATAACAAAATGGGGGCCCTAAAAACTAAAGATTTTAAACGAGTCACAGGGGCCCTCCCCCACCATTTGTCCAATATTAGGGCATTTCCCCCCCGAAAAGGGGGCCCCCCCACACTGGTATGGGGGACTAACCCTCCTTTGACTAAGATCAAACCCTTTACGTAGGATCTTTACAATGCCCCAAACATGTTTAAACCCAACCCCGGTCTTTTCCCGGGGGAACCAATGCAGTGATTTTAAAATTGTCAATAAAGAAGTCTGTAAATTTGCTTTTTTAGTTTGCGGCATAGGACCCGTAGGCTGAAACGGGCCCCCAAAACCACGGCTATTGTCCCCGGCCTTTTTGTTTGAATCCCAACAAGCACCCCTTAAAGTAAAGGGGGAAACCGGGATGTACCCCCGGCCGCACCGGGGTGGTTTAACCCCGGTGCGTACTTACCCCGCCCTTCCGTCACTTCCCCCTTTTCCGGGGGCATCATCCCACAAAGATTTTTCCCCCCTGAGGGGTTGGTCGGAGTGACGCCCCGCTATATCGCGCGTAACGTAAATTCCGCCCCCAATTCGCCGAGTCCCGGCACCCTTTTCCGTCCACAACTTAGTGAGGACAAGTAAAACATATGGCGCAGCCCCCCAGTGGGGGAAATGTGCCCCAAGGGAAAAAGGCCACTAAAATTGGGGCGAAATAAAAACTCGTTCACAGCCCCAAATGCAAAAAAACCCCAAAGGAAAAAGAATAGATCTTGGGGGCATCCTCCTGATGATATACGGGATAGACCAGATTGACACAGATAAAAGTATAAACACAATGTTTGTAATGTATACAATAACATCATTATGGGGGAAATTTCCAAAATACATATATTCTTTAGTAAAAAGGTAACAAAAGAGAAAAAAATGGGAACATATTGGCTCAATAATATATATCAGTGTAAAAACCCTGTGAAATTAAAACCCATGCAAAAAAAAATCCAAAAAAATTTGGGCATCCATATGGGCTTAGCTGAGCCCAAACTTTCTGCCACTTTTTAAAAAAAATAACAATTAAAATTTTAGCGTTCTTTAAAGTCCCGTGGGTATGTATTTTCCAAAGGGTAAACCCAAAAAGGGTTTCCCACGCCCTAAAAAAGGGTTTCCATTTTCGAAATTTACCTTTCCCTTTTTCATTTGGATAAAAAGTTTCCAAATTCCCATGACTTTAAAAATTTTCTTTAAAGGTTCCCCCAAATGTTGACCCCCCAGATATTTTGGGGATATGGATTATTCTTTTTTTTAAAACGAATATAAATTAGGGTTAAACCAAATTCTCCTTCTAAACCCCCCCGGGGTGGTTTTTTCCCAGGGTTTTCCGCCCCAATGGGCATCGAATACTGTAAATCATTTCCTTTTTGAACACAATTTAAAAAATTTTTTAAAATCGAAAAGACGGGCCCCATTTTTTGTTTTTAACTAAATTTTTTTTCCCAGTTTAAAATGTGGACACCTACCCCACCCCGCTCATTTGTAGCAGCCTTTAGGCTGTCAAATTTAGCCACCTGGGTTCACTTTGAGGAGTACATAGTGACTTTTCCCAAAAGGAAAATTCGAAAAATTTTTTCCCCTTTCCTGAATGGGGAAAATTTTCTGGGCCAATTTTTTCCTTAAATACCCGGGTAATTAAGAGAATTTCCAATTTATTTTTGTATCTTGCGGACCTCACGGGGGGCTGATCAAAAGTTCCTATTAGTTTTAAATGAGGGCTGAATTAATAATTACCCTTCTTTTTAGGGGCCAGAAACATTTCCGGGTTTTGTGCGGAGTGCAGATTGAAAAGACTCCTTGAGAAACCCCCTCCGGGTTTTCTCTTTTTCTAAATTCTCTCAAAAAATGTCTTTTGTGGTGGATGAATTCATTTTTAGAGGAACAGTTCCAAACGCAGTTCAGGAATTGTCCTGGGGGGAAAACCTTTTTTTAAAAGTATGGGGGATAAAACTACTCCCAATGCAGGAGTAAATTTACATGCCTTTTTTTACGATAAATTGGAAGTTTTTAGTCGCCCATATGTCCTTTTTTTACCATAAAATCCGGGAAAGCCAATTTATTAGGATCAAATTTCAGGGGTAAAACCTTTGGCCCCAATACAAATTTTGTTTTAAAACTTTGCATGAACTTTTATGAATCCCCCTTTCTTCCCATTCCACAAAAAAAAAATATTTTAAATTTTATTTGTATAGAATCCCAATGTTTTGATATATTTTTGGGGTTCATCGCCAAAGACTATCTTTTCCCCCCCACCACCCCAAAATGGGTTAGCTTTAATTGGGGGCAGGAATTGCCCTGGCGGGTTCCCCTAAATTTGGGTTGAAAAAATTTTTCCTTTGAAAAAAAAGGACATTTTTTTTGAGAAAAAAACTTTTTAAAAAAGAGTCCAACACGAAATTTTTTGTGTAAACCAAACTTTTGGGACCCCTTTCCCTTTGAGGAAATTTTGGGGTTTTCCCTTTGACTCCTAAGTGGTGGAATGGGGTTTTTCATTGAATCCAGTCGATATTTCCCAAGAAGCTATTTTTGGGGAAACCCGGTTAAAACCGTAAATTTTCCTTAGGAAGTCCATGGTACTCCTTTGGGTTAAAAGGCGTTTGGGATTCCACAAAGGGTTTTTCAGGCCCTGGTCAATTTTATATCCCACAATTTTGTGTGGGGCAACCTCCCCCGGGACACTTATTGGTCTCCCTTCTTTGGGTTTTTACCCCCTTATAAATTTCTTGGGGAGACCTTTAAAAAAGTCGCTTTCGGGGAAAAATTTTGGGGGAAAATGGGAACCCCAAATTTCCCAGAGACACTAATCAAACTCGTTACTTTTACCGGGGGATAATATCTCCAATAATTCTCGTTTGTACTTTTCCAAAGGGGTCATTTCTAAGGTTTCATAAAAAGGTGGGGGTCACACAGAAGTCTCTTAAAACAAAACCCTAAAATTTCCTGTTTTTCCATTAAAACGATTTTTTCCCCCCTTATAGGGGGTTTTTATGACTATTTAAAGATTTTGTTCCAATTTCATAATTCCCTTTTTTTCCCCTAAAGGTAAAATTTGGGAGTACCCCTTTGTTTTAAAAAATGTTCTAAATCCTAGTGACTTGGGAAATAAAAACATCATTTTAAAATGTAGGTCTTCCCCAAAGGGGGCATTTTTCTTTTTTTTTGTAGCAATTGTGTTTAAAAGGACCTTTTCCATTAATTTTTTATTGTCATCTGCAAGACTATATAATAGTCTGACATCTTTTAAAAAAGTCATCATTTATTTCCCCCAATTTAAGACATTACGTCTATTTCTTTAAAGGGGTTTATATTTATGCCAAGGGATTTTTCGCCAAAGAAAATGTACATCTTTTTTTCCATTGAAAAAGATTGAATTTTCCCGTTTGGAAAAGAAGGGGTTCCTTTTTTTTTAAAGGGTATTCATTTTGTTTTTCACTTTTGGATATATGATGACAGGTTAACTACTTTATGTTGGGTCCTTTAAATTTTGGGAAGTTTTTTTTATTTCGGAGTTGAACGTACCCTTGATGGGTATTGGGGGCTAAAAAAGGGTTTTTTTTGTCCCCCAAGTTTATTACCTTTCCCGTCCCCCTCTTTCCCCGGGGGTTTATTGGGGGACTGTCTTTTTTTCTTCCCTCTAAGTTTTGGGGTCAGGGAAAGGCCTTGTAGAGTTATGTCAAAAATTTTCCAAGTGTTTGAAACCTGAGAATATGTATTTTGTTTTCTTGAAGTCCCCCAAGACTCTAATAAATTGTTTTTTTTTGCGGTCTTTGATATGTTTTTGAAATTTTTTTTTGGGTTTTTGTTAACCCCGTTTTTTTTTAGTCCCCAAATTCAGCTCTTTTTTAAAGGTCCGTACAGTTGTAATCCAAATTTTTCAATTTAATTTTTGATGCCATTAAACTAGCCTTTTTCCCTTGGGTTTAAAAAGTTGCATAAACCGCAAAAAAACTACAGTCCGTTTTTTTCCATTTTGAAACAAACCGAGACTTTGGTGTTTAATAGGGGGGGTTTGGAGATATTCTTAATCCCTTGGAACTTTTGGTTTTTTATATTTAATTTTCCCGAGGCTTTTATTTCCCACCCCGTAGGGGATTGTTCCCCGGGAGACCTTTTTTTCAAGTCCTTAAATGCTATGGGTCAGGGGAAGGGGTATGTTTTTTATAGACGTATTCCTTTTCTGAAAATATTTCCTCGCAACTGTTTTAACCCAAAATTTCACTTACATCTGTTGCCCCAAAAAACCTGCCATGGGCCTATCAGAAAACTGTTTCCCAATTCGAAAAACCCGTTCCTGTTTAATTTTTTTTGACATAGGGAAATTTTCCCATCGCATAAGACAGAAAAAAAAAAAAAAGGGAAATGCGTATGATAATTTTGTGCAATTTAAAATTTTTAAATTTTATTCACAAATTAAAATAAAATTTCGGTGAGCATTTTGACACATAAAACAACAACACATTTGGTTTCCAATAACATCAATGGTGAAATAAAAAAAATAGAAATTAAAAAAGGTCACAGGGGGTCCCGCACCAGGTCCCCAAAATTTGGCCCCCGGCGCCCCGACAAGGACGGGGACCAAAACTGGTAAAAAGGGGCTAACCCAAAGACTCAATCTTCCCTTTAAATAGTTATCATAAAAATTTTAAAAAATGGCCCCCAGGGGCTGGTAGGCATGTAAGGGGGCCCCCCCTGGGTTTTTTGGGGATATAGGTCCCCCCCCCAGGGGGGTGGTAGGCATGTAGGTCCCCCCCAGGGGGGTGGTAGGCAAAGTAGGCCAACCCCCAGTGGGTTTTTTAAAGGGTGTAGCCCCCCCCTGTGGTTGGTAGGCATGTAAACCCCCCCATTGGGTTTTGGGAGGGATGGGAGGGCCTTCCCCGTGGGTTGGTTTTGGGGGATGTAGGTCCCCCCCAGTGGGTTTGGGAGGCATTAGGTCCTCCCGTTGGTTGGGTAAAGGGAGTAGGCCCCCCCCCGTGGGTTTGGGGGCATTAGGTCCCCCTCAGTGGGTTAGTAGCCATGTAGGTCCCCCTCAGTGGGTTTGTAGGCATGTAGGTCCCCCTCAGTGGGTTTTGGGAGCATATAGGGCCCCCTCAGGGGGGTTTGTAGCCTGTAGGGCCCCCTAGTTTGGGTTTGGGAGGCCCTGTAGGCCCCCCCCCCGTGGGTTGGTAGGCATGGGAGGTTTCCCCCCAGTGGGTTTTGGGAGGGCATTTAAGGGCCCCCCCTCAGTGGGTTGGTAGGGATGTAGGTCCTCCCAGTGGGGGTTGGGGAGGGTTGGGGGTCCCCTCAGTGGGGGGGTAGGGCAAAAGTAGGTCCCCCCCAGTGGGTTGGGAAAGGGATGTAGGCCCCCCCCAGGGGGTTGGGAGGGTGGGGGTCCTCCCCCCTTGGGGGGGGTAGGCAAGTAGGCCCCCCCTGTGGGTTGGGGGATTGAGGTCCCCCCCAGGGGGTTTGGGGAAAAAAGGTCCCCCTCAGTGGGTTGGTAGGCATGTAGGTCCCCCTCAGTGGGTTGGTAGGCATGTAGGTCCTCTCATTTGGTTTTGGGAGGCTGTAGGGCCCCTCAGTGGGTTAGTTGGAAGTTGGGCCCCCCTCAGTGGGTTAGTAGGCATGTAGGTCCTCCCAGTGGGTTGGTAGGCATGTAGGTCCCCCTCAGTGGGTTGGTAGGCATGTAGGTCCCCCTCAGTGGGTTGGTAGGCATGTAGGTCCTCTCAGTGGGTTGGAAAAAGGGGGGTAAAGGGCCCCCCAGGGGGGTTGGTAGGGGAAGTAGGGCCTCAGGGGGGGGTTGGTAGGGATGTAGGGGCCCCCCCATTTGGGTTTTTGTGGCATGTAGGTCCCCCCAGTTGGGGTTTGGGAGGCCCTTTATCCCCCTCATTTGGGGTTTGGGAGGCCCTGAAAGGGCCCCCTCAGTGGGTTGTGGCATGTAGGTTTCCCCCCAGTGGGTTTTGGAAGGGAAGTAAGGGGGGCCCCCCCCTTTGGGGTTTTAGGCATGAGGGGCCCCCCCAGTGGGTTGGTTTGGCATGTAGGGGCCCTCAGTGGGGTTTGGGAGGCTTGGAGGGTTTTTTTCCCCCCCATTGGGGTTTGTAGGCATTAGGTCCTCCATGGGTTAGTTTTCATGTAAGGGCCCCCTCAGTGGGGTTTGGGAGGGTGTAGGTCCCCCCAGTGGGTTTTGGGAGCCTGTAGGGCCCCCCCAGTGGGTTGGTAGGGAAGTAAGGGGGCCCCCTTTATGGGGTTTGGGACATGTAGGGGCCCCCCCCTTGGGGTTTGTTTGGCATGAGTTCCCCCCAGTGGGTTAGTTTGGCATGTAGGTCCTCCCGTGGGTTTGGTTTGGCATTAGGTCCCCCAAAATGGGGTTGGGGTGTCCACAAAAAAATCAAAAATTACTTATTCCTGTCCCCCCAAAAAAATCCTCGCTCCTTTTTTTATTGTGTCCCTTCCCCGCGGGGTGATGTCATTTTTGGGTTGCCCAAAAAGTTGTGATCACATGCTCACACTGCCTGTTGTGTATACTCCAGTAAGCCCGCAAATCTGTTGTTTGGCCCCCTCGGATACACTCTTGCCTTTTTCCTTCATACTTTGCCTTTCAACTGTAGGCATGTCCAGAGGAGGCGCATACAGAAAAACCGCCCAAAGGGCCGGGCCCAAATTTCCAAACGGCCCCTGGATCATCCCTTTTTATTGTAAGGTGCTTTTGGGTAATTGACGCCCAATAAAGTTTATAATAATAAAAGTAAAGGGAAAAGTTTACACGGTTTTTTTACGGCGTGTATAAATGGGGGCCGCAATCGGGGTGTTTTGGAGCCAAGCTGATCAGCGCAGAATTCCAAAGCCGGGGGGTTTAAAGACATTTGGGAATAATTTTTTGCTGCTTGTTTTTTTTTCTGTCACCGGTCCCCGTTTCAAGGGTGTTTGGGGGTTTAAAGCAATTTACTTCCCCTTTCCAAACTTTTACTATTCTAGTTGAAGAAAAAACTGACGACCCTTTCCCCCCAGTAGGGTTTAGCACTCAAGTTTTCAGATTGTGCGTCTTGGGCAGTTTTTTTGGGGTTCAGGGTCCCCCTTTCCCGTTAAGGCTGTAGAATTTCTTTCAGGCCTTTAGGTTCTCATTTCCTGTTCAAAAACTGTAGTAGGTTTCCCCCAAAAAGGTCCAGGGGTCCCATTTCCCGGGCAGGAATTAAAGGGGGTTTTTTAAAGCTGTAGGGCTCCCCTTTCCCGTTCAGGCCGGTGGGGTAGTTTCTACACTTACAGGTCCCAATTTTTCCCGCAATGTGGGGGGTGAATTTTACAGTTTTTTTATGCTTTCCCACCCCTTTCCCGGGTAAGGGTTAGGCCGGGTTTTACCCTCTTCAGGCTACCATAATTTTTCAGGTGTGGGGGGTTCCCACAGCTTCAGGTTCCCCCCTTCCTGCAACATGTGGGGGGTGATTCTACAGTTTTATTGCTCCCACTTCCCTAAGGCTATGGCGGTTTCTACATCTTCAGGCACCATAATATGTTCAGGCTGTGGGTGGTTCTACAGCTTCAGGCTCCTACTTCCTGCACATGCTGTGGGTGATTCTACAGCTTCATGCTCCCACTTCCGGATAAGGCTATAGGCGGTTCTACATCTTCAGGCTACCATAATATGTTCAGGCTGTGGGTGGTTCTACAGCTTCAGGCTCCTACTTCCTGCACATGCTGTGGGTGATTCTACAGTTTCATGCTCCCACTTCCGGATAAGGCTATAGGCAGTTCTACATCTTCAGGCTCCCATTATATGTTCAGGCTGTGGGTGGTTCTACAGCTTCAGGCTCCTACTTCCTGCACATGCTGTGGGTGATTCTACAGCTTCACGCTCCCACTTCCGGTTCAGGATATAGGTTGTTCTACAGCTTCAGTCTCCGATTTCATGTTCAGGCTGTGGGTTGTTCTACAGCTTCAGGCTCCCACTTTCTTTTCAAGCTGTGGGTGGTTTTATAGATTCAAGGTTTCACTTCCTGTGCAGGCTGTGAGCGGTTCTACAGCTTCAGGCTCCTGTGCAGGTTGTGGTTGGGTCTACAGCAGTGAATGAGATTTCAGGTCCACTAGCTCCTATTCCTAGTTATTCCTGTTAGAGAGACATAAAAGGACACTGTACCCACAGGAGGTTACACATAGGAGCTATCAGAACTGTATTGTCATGAGAAGAAAAGTGATTCTTCTCCAGTCATACTGTTATCTGTGTAACTAAACACAAAGATAACAGTGTTACTCTGGACTGCAATGGCCCAAAGTCCAGGACCAGAGCTCAACCCAATGGAGATGGAGACTGGTGCAGAAACAAATTCCTACAAACCTCGATGACCTGATGCAGTGTGTTTGGAAGAGCGGTCCAAAATTCGGATGTAAGAGACTGATGACGTCCGAAAGAAAAAGAGGAAGGTTACTGCTGAAGGTGTTTCTAGAAGCTGCTGATCCATGGGGTGTACTTAATTCCTACCACAGATGAAGAATATCACACAACAAATTCCATTGTGTTACTAGTTATTTAATAAAAACTAACCCTAAACAGAAATATCCTGAAAAACAGTTTCATTTTAAAATCGTCTAAGAACCAGAATTTTTTCTTGATGCCTTGATATGTTAATGGGTAGAATTTAAACCGGGTGTACTTTCTTTTTCTCATGACAGTATTTATAGATAACACAGTATCTACCATTCACAATAGATGATGGTCTCCGCTCACCTCATCTTTTCTGTACAGCGACCACTGCGCAGTCACAGAGCATGCCCACAACACTCTTCTATAGAAGTCAATAGGTACTGGACACAACTCACCTCTTCCTTCTCCTTGCACAATAACCTCTTTAAAGGTCATGGAGCATGTCCAGAACCATTTTGGATAACAATAGGGGATGGACAAATCAGCTCCCCACCTTCCCCTCCCTGCTAACTGGTCTCTGCACAGATCACAGAGCATGCCCACAACCATGTCCTTTGGATGCCAACAGGGAATGGACACAGAAGCCCACCTCCTTCCCCTTCCTGTTCACTGCTCTCTGCACAGATCGCAGGGCATGCCCACAACACTATCCTAGAGAAATCAATAGGTAATAGGCACAATTTACCTTCTCCCTCTCTCTGCTCACTGGTCTCTGCAAAGATCACAGAGCATGCTCACTATACTGTCCTACTAAAGTCAACAGGTTATGGCTGCAACTCATCTCCCCCACTCTGCTCACTGGTCTCTTTACAGATCACAGAACATGTTCACTATACTGTCCTACTAAAGTCAACAGGTTATGGCTGCAACTCATCTCCTCTTCCTCTATGCTCACTGGTCTCTTTACAGTTCACAGAGCATGCCCACAACACTGTCCTTTGGAAGTCAAAAGGTGATGGCAAAAGCAGCTCATCTCTTCCCCCTCACTGCTCACTAGTCTCTGCTCAGATCACAGAGTATGCCCACAACCATATCCTACTGAAGTCAACAAAAGATGGTCATAATTCACCTCCTCTCTTTACCTGGTCACTAGCCTCTGCAGAGATCACAGAGCATGCCCACAACACTGTCCTATAGAAGTCAATAGGTAATAGGCACAATTTACCTCTTCCTTTTCTTCACTCACTAACCTAAGAATAGGTAATGGACACAACTTACCTCCTCCCTCTCCCTGCTCACTGGCCTCTGCAAAGATCACAGAGCATGCCCACTATACTGTCCTACTAAAGTCAACAGGTTATGGCTGCAACTCATCTCCCCCACCCTGCTCAATGATCTTTGCAGAGATCACAGAGCATGCCCACTATACTGTCCTATCGAAGTCAATAGGTTATGGCCGCAACTCTTCTCCCCACCCTGCTCACTGGCCTTTGCAGAGATCACAGAGAATGCGCACAACACTGTCCTATAGAAGTCAATAGGTTATGACTATAGCAGCTCATCTCCTCCCGCTCTGTGCTCACTGGTCTCTGCACAGATCACAGAGAATGCCCCCAACACTGTCCTATAGAAGTCAACATGTTATGGCCGTAGCAGCTCACCTCCTCCTCCTCCATGCTCACTGATCTCTGCACAGATCACAGAGCATGCCCACTACACTGTCCTATAGAAGTCAACATGTTATGGCCGTAGCAGCTCACCTCCTCCTCCTCCATGCTCACTGATCTCTGCACAGATCACAGAGCCTGCCCACTACACTCTCCTATAGAAGCCAACATGTTATGGCCGTAGCAACTCATCTCCTCCCCCTCTGTGCTCACTGGTCTTTGCACAGATCACAGAGCATGCCCACTACACTCTCCCTTAGAGGTCAATGACTCTAAATTATTGTTTCCCATGGTCTAAACCACAGGGAGGCGAGGTCCCTGGCGGCGGGCGCCCCGTCCACCCTTTGGAGTTTTAGGCTGGTCTACATATTTCCATATAATGACACCAAGAAGAGATATTAAAATGGAGAGAACTTGAGATGAAGAATAATAAAATCTATCGGTAACAGAAAAATGTTCATTATGTTGTGATTAAGCTGAATTTACATAGAACTAGAACCAATCAGATGCCCGAGGAGTAACGAGAAGCTCCCGGGCCCCGAATGCAGGGTCTGTAGCAGGGTCCCCTCCTGACCTGACCTGTATAATACTGGTGTTCTTGTATGTACTGGAGGCCTGGGCGCACCTGCTACCTTCTGCCCCCGCCGTAGGTGCACCCTCAGACTGCAGAATCAGGCCATGATATACCACTGAGAATCCAGCAGGTGGAAGTAGAGGATCAGGAACTTCACTACAATGCGACATCATTTGCAGAATGAAATACCGCCATGCCATCTGCCCACAGGAATCCGCAACCTCTCAATAATGCTGGAGTCAAGGCTGCGATCTGCTGCCCCCCTTCCCCAATGATCGTCTTACAACACAGAGTTTATATACAGCACAACACTCGCTACATTGCAATACTTTGTAGGCAGTAAAGAAGTGTCAGGGGGGCACATACTTATTATATAGGGTCAGTCCTGACCATTCCTACTGTATGAGGCTGGGACCAGCCTTGTAGAAGGTTTTTCTGCCTGTGCTGGACTAGAATAATGTCATCCTGAGCCACCCGGGATGTGAGCAGCATCTAAGTATCATCATGTTGTGGTCACTGACACATAGTTGTTGCACATTCCTTTATGAAAAAACCTTGTGCAATGCACGCTCCATGATCGGGTGCTGTACATTGTGCAATGCACGCTCCATGATCGGGTGCTGTACATTGTGCAATGCACGCTCCATGACTGGCTGCTGTACATTGTGCAGCCACTGCTGGGTTAACATTGTCCTTGTTGCATTACATTCTTGAAGATGTAGTTTTACTATTAGATCAGTCCCCTTTGCAGCATCTGGCAGAAATACTATATTTCCTATAATACATATGGGCTGCATGGTGGCTCAGTGGTTAGCACAGTGTAACACGGTGTCACACGGTGGCTCAGTAGTTAGCACAGTGTAACACGGTGGCTCAGTGGTTTGCACAGTGTAGCACGGTGTCTCAGTGGTTAGCACAGTGTAGCACGGTGGCTCAGTGGTTAGCACAGTATAACACGGTGGCTCAGTGGTTACCACAGTGGTTCAGAGGTTAGAGCAGTGCAGCATGCTTGTTCAATGGTTAGCATGGTGTAGCATGGTGGCTCAGTGGTTAGCACAGTGTAGCAAGATGGGTCACTGGTTAGCATGGTGAAGCAGGGTAGTTCAGTGGTTAGCATTGTGCAGAATGCTGCCTTTGGCATTAGCACAGTAGATCAGTGGTTAGCACAGTGCAGTATGGTGGCCCAGTGGTTAGCACTGTGCTACATGATGGATCAGTGGTTAGCACAGTGCAGTATGGTGGCCCAGTGGTTAGCACAGTGCTCCATGATGGATCAGTGGTTAGCACAGTGCTACATGATGGATCAGTGGTTAGCACAGTGTAGCATTGTGACTCAGTGATTAGCACAGTGGCTCAGTGGTTAACATAGTGTAGCATGGTGACTCAGTGGTTAGCACAGTGTAGCAAGATGGGTCACTGGTTAGCATGGTGAAGCAGGGTAGTTCAGTGGTTAGCATGGTGCAGAATGGTTCTTAGCATAATGATTCAGTAGTAATCAAGCACAGCATGGTGGCTCAATGGTTAGCAGAGGGTAGCATAGAGGCTCAGTGGTTAGCACAATGCAGCACAGTGTGCAGCCTATTAAAAACACTGGCTCAGTGGTTAGCACAGTGTAGCGTGGTGGATCGGTGGTTAGCACAGTGTAGCACAGTGGCTAAAAGATTAAAACAGTAGCTCAGTGCATAGCATATTGCAGAACAGTGGCTCAGTGGTTAGTATGGTGCCTCAGTGGTTAACACAGTGACTCAGTGATTAGCACAGTTCAGCATGGTGGGTCAGTGGTAAGCATGATGCAGAACAGTGGCTCAGTGATTAACTTGCCCGGCGGGCCGCTGGTGTCAGGGCCGCAGGGTCGGCTCGGAGCGCCCGCCGAGGGGGCTGGTGCTTCCCCCCCCGGCAGGCCCCGAGTGACGGCGCACGCACAGGGGCCGCAATGGTCGCATATGCGACCGGACCTCTGTGGCAGGGGACCGACAGGCCCCCTTCGCCACACGGCTGCATGGCCGGGTCACCGACCCAGTCATGCAGCCATCACGGCCGCCGCCTGCACCGCGCGGTGCAGGCAGCGGCAGAGGCTGAACAGCGGGGATCTACTGATCCCGTCTGTTCAGCTCCCAGGGGCCGCGGAGCGGGCGCGCAAAGTGATGACGTCATCGCTCGGCCGCTCCGCGGCTCGCACTCGGGTGAGAGCGGCTGCTCCGGAGAGGAGAAAAGAGGAGGGAAAGACATCAGGTGAGTAAGATCTTTATTTTTTTTTTTAAACTACTTACTGCCCCTGCCTGGCTATATACACCCTGGCCCTGCCTGGCTATATACCCCCTGGCCCTGCCTGGCTATATACCCCCTGGCCCTGCCTGGCTATATACCCCCTGGCCCTGCCTGGCTATATACACCCTGGCCCTGCCTGGCTATATACACCCGGGCCCTGCCTGGCTATATACACCCGGGCCCAGCCTGGCTATATACCCCCTGGCCCTACCTGGCTATATACACCCTGGCCCTGCCTGGCTATATACACCCTGGCCCTGCCTGGCTATATACACACTGGCCCTGCCTGGCTATATACACACTGGCCCTGCCTGGCTATATGAACTGCCCCTGCCTGGCTATATATATACTGGCCCTGCCTGGCTATATATACAGGCCCTGCCTGGCTATATATACTGCCCCTGCCTGGCTATATATGTACTGGCCCTGCCTGGCTATATATACTGCCCCTGCCTGCCTATATATACTGCCCCTGCCTGCCCATATACTGCCCCTGCCTGGCTATATGATGCCCTGCCTGGCTATATGATGCCCTGCCTGGCTATATACTACCCCTGCCTAACTATATGATGCCCTGCCTGGCTATATACTGCCCCTGCCTACCTACTTACCGGCCCTGACTGGCTACATACTGGCCCTGACTGGCTACATACTGGCCCTGACTGGCTACATACTGGCCCTGGCCCTACCTGGCTGATTACTGGGGACAGCCCCAGCTAACCTGGCTGATTACTGGGGACAGCCCTTGCTCCATGGCTAGTTACAGGGGTAGGCCCTGTTTATCTACCTAATGGGGGTCTCCCTATTTACAGGCCACTTATCTGATATGTTTTAATTTCTAATTTTTTGGGTCTAACATACGCTGTTTGGGGATTTGATAGGAAAGTGCTGGAAGAGAGAGTAGCCTAAGATGTATTTGTGGTAAATTCTACAGGACGAGTAGTGACCACTAGAAGAGGACACTGCATGCTGTACCGGACAGAGATAGAAATGGAAGAGAACGACTCATCAGGGAAGACATCATGGCCTCCCAGCTAGCACCCTCGCTCCCCTCCAATCCATCCTAAACTCTGCTGCCCGTCTTATCCACCTCCTCCTCCTACTTCCTCTGCCTCTCCCCTCTGCCAATCCCTTCACTGGCTTCCCATTGCCCAAAGAATTCAGTTCAAATTACTCACCCTGACCTACAAGGCTCTCCATAACCTCTCCCCTCCATTCATCTCTGCCCTAATTTCCAGATACCTCCCCTCACGCAATCTCCGCTCCTCACAGGACCTTCTCCTCTGCTCTCCCCTTATCAGCTCCTCACATAACCGTCTCCAAGACTTCTCCCGTGCTTCACCCACACTCTGGGAACTCATTAACCCCAAAACATCAGACTCTCTTCCACTTTCACCAGTTTCAAAAGCAACCTGAAAACCCATCTCTTCAGGATAGCCTACAACCCACACTAACCCCACCACCACTACACCGGCCTGCAAGCATGTCCGCCCCACACCTTCTGTCTCTCCCCTTCTTCCTTGTAGATTATAAGCCCTCGCGGGCAGGGTCCTCTTTCCTCTCTGTTTCAGTTACTAGTCATTTTTGTCACCATTGTATTTGTTCAATATTTGTTATGTATGTAATTCCCCTTAAATGTACAGCGCCTGGAATTAATGGCGCTCTAAAATAAATAATAATAATAATAATAATAATAATAATAAAATGGAGGTTTGGGCCAGAAGAAGAAAAGGAGAAGAGAACAACTCCCATCATGATGATGTCTCCTGTGAGTCCCTGCTGTCAGAGGTCATTTTACTTCTGTGTTGAGTCAGTGCTGTGTTCATGTGATGGTGACCTGACTACTGGGGATGTGATTGGTGGGGTTGTAGGTTATGCTGGTGCTTATGTAGTGTCAGTGTGGGCTTGTCCCTGATTGTAAAGCAAGTGCACACCTGACTCTGTGATGAGGGGTTTCTCTGCACCACTGTGTCTCTCTTGCTTGTATGTAGGGGGCTCTCACACGGAGCGGTTTTGGTGCATTTTTTGATGCGTTTTTTTGTGCAGAAATGTACAGCATTAACTGCTCTGCCTTTCTGCTCAAAACCGCACCAAAAACCCATAAATGCACCAAAAACACTCCGTGTGAAAGCAACTTTATAGTGTAGTATATTAGAGAAAGTGGCGAGGTGCGAGAACAAGGGACATTTTTTAAGCAGATATTGTATGTGGGCTGGTGGGGGCTTAGTGCCAGGACTGATTTTTATTCCCAGTCCGGCCCTGTTCAGTGGATAGCATAGTGTAGCACCATGGCTCAGTGTTTAACACAATTCATCACAGTGGCTCAGTGGTTAGCACAATGCAGCATGGTGGCTCAATGTTTAGCAAGGGTGATTAAGTGGTAAGCACATTGCAGCACGATGGTTCAGTGGTTAAGATGGTGCAGAACATAGTCTCTTCATAGTGGCTCAAATGTCAGACCAGTGCAGCAGGCTGATTTAGGGGAAAGCATGGTGCAGCATGGTGGCGCAATGGTTAGCTGTGTACCAAGATGAGTCTGTGGTTAGCTTTATGAAGCAGGGTGGTTCAGTGGTTAGCATTGTGCAGAATGGTGCCTTTGGCATTAGCACAGTGGATCAGTGGTTAGCACAGTCCAGCATGTTGGCCCAGTGGTTAGCACAGTGCAGCATGATGGATCAGTGGTTAGCACTACTGTGCAGCATGGTGACACAGTGGTTAGCACAGTGTAGCATTGTGACTCAGTGGTTAGCTCAGTGGCTCAGTGGTTAACATAGCGCAGCATGGTGGCACAGTGGTTAGCACAGTGGCTCAGTGGTTAACACAGTGCAGCATGGGGGCTCAGTGGATAACACAGTACAGAATGGTGGCTCAGTGGTTATCACAGTGTAGCATTCTGGCTCAGTGGGTAGCACTGTTGCCTTGCAGCATTGGAGTCCTGTTTTCAAATCCCAGCAAGGACAACATTTTGCAAGGTGTTTGCATGTTCTTCGTGTGTTTGGTAGATTGTGATCCCCAATGGGGACAGGGAGCAATGTGAAGACAATCACTGTACAGCGCTTTGGAATATGATGGCGTTATAGAAGGAAATGCAGCTTTAGATGTGACTGGAGGAGAAGTTATGTTGCTTTGTCTTCTCCACATGACTTCATTTTGGCTGGAGGAGGGCTGAGGGTCTTTGGGCGTCCTTGTGTCACTGAACAGAAGCCTTCGCGGCTTGATCTGACAAGTAACCTGTCGATGACGGCAGCAGCCAACTTTGATCCTAGCTGCCATTTCTCTTCTGGGACACAATCCAATATCAGCAGCTCTACTAGCACTAAAAGAACACAAAAGGTCATAGGAATTTTTGGAAAAGCATTTCTGCTACTTAGGATACATGAAAATTTTTATGGCCCACCAGTGGAGATGATTTTTGGGGCCACCAGTGGAGCTAGTTCTTCGGGCCCACCAGTGGAGGAGATTCTAGAGGCCACCAGTGGAGGTGATTCTTGGGGCCACCAGTGGAGGTGATTCGTGGGGCCACCAGTGGAGGTGATTCGTGGGGCCACCAGTGGAGTTGATTCTTGGGGTTCCTCAGTGGAGATGATTCTTGGAGCCAGCCAGTGGAGGTGATTCTTGGGGCCACCAGTGGAGCTGATTCTTGGAGCCACCAGTGGAGCTGATTCTTGGAGCCACCAGTGGAGTTGATTCTTGGGGCACACCAGTGGAGTTGATTCTAGGACCCACCAGTGGAGTTGATTCTGGGGCCAACCAGTTGAGCTGATTCTTGGGGCACACCAGTGGAGTTGATTCTTGGAGCACACCAGTGGAGTTGATTCTGGGGCCCACCAGTGGGGTTGATTCTGGCTCCCACCAGTGGAGTTGATTCTGGGGCCCACCAGTGGAGTTGATTCTCAAAGCCACCAGTGGAGTTGATTCTCGGAGCCACCAGTGGAGTTGATTCTTGGGGCCACCAGTGGAGTTGATCCTGAGGACCCACCAGTGGAGTTGATTCTTGGGGCCACCAGTGGAGTTGATTCTTTGGGCCACCAGTGGAGTTGATTCTTTGGGCCACCAGTGGAGTTGATTCTTGGGGCCACCAGTGGCGTGGATTCTTGGGGCACACCAGTGGAGTTGTTTCTAGGCCCCACCAGTGGAGTTGATTCTGGGGCCCACCAGTTGAGCTGATTCTTGGGGCACACCAGTGGAGTTGATTCTTGGAGCACACCAGTGGAGTTGATTCTGGGGCCCACCAGTGGGGTTGATTCTGGTTCCCACCAGTGGAGCTGATTCTTGGGGCCACCAGTGGAGTTGATTCTTGGGGCCACCAGTGGAGTTGATTCTTGGGGCCACCAGTGAAGTTGATTCTTGGGGCCACCAGTGGAGTTGATTCTTGGGGCCACCAGTGGAGTTGATTCTTGAGGTCACCAGTGGAGTTGATTATTTGGGCTCACCAGTGGAGTTGATTCTGGGGCCCACTAGTGGAGTTGATTCTTGGGCCCAGCAGTGGAGTTGATTCATTGTGCAGGCTTCCTCAGCACAAGAACAGTATGAGCAGAAGAGACCAGAGATGGAGATGAGCGCCAGGACAGGAATCCGTCAACATACAAGTGCAATAAACCCGGAGCAATGGTCTATAAAAGATCCCTTGTATCACAGGTCACTACAATCATATCCAGCATGACCATCCTACCAAGCACAGGCATCATTGTCTTACATGGGCCAGGGAGCATCTATGCTGGACAAGGGACCAGTGCTCCTCAGCCCCGTTCAGTGATGAAAGTCGATTCACTCTGAACAGAAATAATGGCATCAATGATGGTGGAGACGTCAAGGAGGGCGCTGTGCATCAGCCGGGTCAGGTATCCTTGCCAGCCATCTAGCACGCACACCGCGCTGATGTAACTGGTTACGAATAGTCTGACCTGACACTTGGTGCCTCTCCCCTCCCTTAAACCTGCCTAGAGTTGTGCGACATCATCATCCGGCTCCACAGGGCACTGGTTACAATGAAGTGCTCATCAGTGTGTGATGGAGACAAAGGACGTCCACCTCTTTGCCTTTCTGTGCCTATTCCAGTCTCTCTGTATCTCTGATACAACCTGCTGGTGACTCTGTGACATTCTATGCTCAGTGACCACTTCTGTCTGAGAGTGTCCTGCTTGAAGCCTGGCAATGGCGAGGGTCTGCTGATGACACTGTCTGACACTCTAAGCTCAGTGGACACTTCTGTCTGAGAGCATCCTGCTTGAAGCCTGGCAATGGAGAGGTCCTGCTGATCCATTGTAAGGTGTTGTCTTGGTCTCATGATGTCACAATGTGAACAGAAGGATGGTTTAAATCCAATTCACATTGATCCCCTAAATGTATAGGGCGATTCAGGGATCAAACACCTGTTGGGGATTTTGCCATTAAGTTCCTTGTTAGAGATCAGCAAGTTGTGCAGAAAGTCCTGAAACATTTAACAGTTGGACAAGTGCCTCTAAAGGGGAGAGATCGGGGCATTTAGGGCATTTAAAAAAAATGTCAAGAAATGTTATGTTCATCCTGAAATTTACCTGAAGCCAAATATTAAATTTTAACTGAGCTTTGGAATAGGTGTCTGCTCAGTGTCAGGGCGGTTGTATCAAGCCACAGTATTTTCTTTCATTCCAAGTTTTGCTCTTCTTATATGTTACCTGTTTATCACAGCACCATTATTTCATGCTCACCTCATAGTAATATACTGTGTTGGAATAGAAGACATTCCTCTGTGTATTTTGTGCATGTTTGTTTCGTTTGTACATACAAGTGGTTAATATGCTTGGGAGCACAGGTGTAACTATAGCATACATGCCAACTTTTGAAAGTGAGAAAGCAGGAGATTCGAAGGTGGCGGCTCACATAGTGTGCCGCCCCCAAAATTTGCATGACCACACCCATCTTGATGCCGAAAGCCACGCTCACTTCTAAAAGCCACACCCCACTCCAGATAACTGTGTAACGGCTCTGGAAGAAAACTAGATTAGGGTTTTGGCGTCACCCAGCTTTCCTGGACTGTTGGATGGTCTACTCAGCATCCAGGAGAGCTGAGGGATAGCGCCAAACTGTGCCCCAATAAGTAGATATCTCAGTGCCCTATTTGAACCCTGTAGCCAGGAAGTAGCCTCCTGTAGTCAGGTTGCTGCCCCCTTCTAGCGAGGTCGCTGCCCCCAATAGCCAGGCAGTGCCCCCAGTAGCCAGGCAGTGCC
Source organism: Phyllomedusa bahiana (assembly GCA_025379985.1). Lineage (NCBI taxonomy): Eukaryota > Metazoa > Chordata > Amphibia > Anura > Hylidae > Phyllomedusa > Phyllomedusa bahiana. The sequence continues at coordinate 33,097 of JAODAL010020795.1, forward strand.
CCCAGTAGCCAAGACGCTGTCCCCACTAGCCAGGTATTGCTTCTTATAGCCAGGTAGCTGACCCCCTTATAGCCAGGTAGCAGGTAGATAGCATCTCCCAGCGTCCGGTGCTGCTGCCTCCAGTGTGAGCTGCGTCCAGACGATAATGTGCTAGAAGATAAGGGCTGACCTGGTGGCAGTAATGTATTCTCCTCTGCTTCTCTTCATGATTGTGCTGTCAGGAGCCACTGACCCTCCGCCGGCCGCAGATCAGTCATACTTATGAGCAGGACCTCCTGTGTGCGCTGCCCGGCGGGAGATTTTGCTGACTCTGTGGGGGGGCGGGACATGACCCCCATTTGCGGGAGAGTCCCACCAGAAGCAGGAGACTTGGCATCTATGAACTATAGTCATAGCAGCCACAGCCAGTGATATGGGGCCCAGAGGTTGAGGCCCCCCCTCCCCCACTCAGGTTCAAGAACATTGTTGAAGGCAACCAGTAGTCTGTGTTTTCATCGTCCGGGTGCAGAAATGTAAATGTGATAATTATTCTGCTGTTTGTAGAGTTATCAATCCTGGTGCCCGGTTCCTGCGCGGCGCCCCCGGTGCAGCCACATTCATCAATGCTGAGCGCGTCCTGATGATAAATCTGCCATCAGCTCCAAACAAAGCCAGGAAATGGTGATAAATGAGACGGAGTTGGCACAAACGTCTTCCAATACACGAGTCATAGAAGGTGATGCATTATTATATTGATAAATGTGCCCCAGTATCTTACACAATGCAGATCTATAAAGCTCTCTGAACTATAAGCAGAAACTATCAGAAGTGTGACTGCAGCTCTGGATGTGACTACAGGATAAGCCATGGTGTAGTTCCTGATCAGTCCATTTATTACAACAGGTAGAGCACAGGGGAATTTGGCTGCAGGTAATCTTGAAATTGTCCAAGGGAGCAGGGGAAACCCCTCATTGGCCCCTGGGGATGCTGTGCCCCATGGAGATTCTGTGCCCAGAGCTGCTTTAGAGGCAGAAAGAAAGAGTGCAAGAGTCATGTGTGGTGTGTGCAGACATATATATTAGCTATAGGGTGATCCCCAAGAACCAACTCCACTGTGGAACCTAAGAATCATCTCCACTGGCGGACCCCATCTGCACTGCAAGAAGGGGTAACACATAGCCATCTAATACTGAGAGACTCTGAGACTTGCTCTCTATGGACTAAAAAGGTGGTAACTTTCTACTCAGACAATGGAAATTGTATGGAAAATCTCAGACAATGACCTTTGCACCATCTGGAAAAGATGCTGAATTCAGAATGGAAGCTCTATACAAATGTATGAGAGACTGAAATTGTAACAATGTTGTTGTAAGGGTTGTGCTTCTACACTACACCCCTCCCATTAGAAGATTCTTGATCATTGAGAAACTGAGTAAAAGGCTAGCACTCAGAGCCCTCAGGAGATCTGCAGATAGAGACCAATGGCTAGCATAAGAGATTCTGCCAGACTGCCTGTGTGACCACAAGAAGATTCTGAAGATACAAAGTCACAGATCCTGGGTCACCAGCCCTTTGACCTGGAAGCCAGTGAGATGACTGAGCCACAGACCCTGGACCAGCTTGGGCCTGCATTCCAGCCTTCTGAGAGAGAGGGACAGGCCAGGTCTAGGAGGAGACTGGAGAAGCTATTCAGTGTCTTGCATGTGTTGTGTTGCACTTGAGTTCCTCCATTAAAGAATTGCACTAGTTTACTGCAGACCCCTGACTCCCCGGACTTATTTCCCATTGGAGTGCACCACGCCTTACCAACCCTTCTAGAGAGCAGATAGACGTGGTGACACCTCGATGGTGTCTGGGAAATCCAGTGTGAGTGCGGGCAACCCCAAACCCAGGCACTGAATGGACCCAAAGGATAAACTTCTCTGGTGGACCCTAAAAGTCAACCTATTTGGTGAGTGCCATTTATCTCTGCTACATCTGCAAGTGCTGCACCCACTGCATGCACACATCTGTGGGGCTCCCACTTCCTGTTAATGCGGTGAATGGTTTTACAGCTTCAGGTATCCACTTCCTGTTTAGGCCTTTGGTGGTCTACAGCTTCAGGTTGCTGCTTCCTGTTCAGGTGGTGGGCGTTTCTACAGATTCAGGTCCCCACAACCTTTCCAGGCTGTAAGAGTTTCAACAGCATCATGCTCCATCTTCCTGTCCAGGCTGCAGGTGGTTCTACAGCTTCAGGCTCCCACTTCCTGTTCAGGATTTGAGCGGTTCAACAGCTTCAGGCTCCCACTTCCTTTTTAGGCTGTAAGTGGTTCAACAGCTTCAAGTTGCCGCTTCCTGTTCAGGTGGTGGGCGTTTCTACAGACTCAGGTTCCCACTTCCTGTCCAGGCTGTAAGTGAAGTGGTTCAACAGCTTCATGCTCCAACTTCCTGCCCAGGCTGTGGGTGGTTCTACAGCTTCCGGCTCCCACTTCGTGTTCAGACTGTAAGCAGTTCAACAGCTTCAGGCTCCCACTTCCTTTTCAGGCTGTAAGTGGTTCAACAGCTTCAGGCTCCTACTTCCTGTCCGGGCTGTGGGCAGTTCTACAGCAGTGATTGACATTTTGGCTTTGCTATTACTAGCTGAACCTGTTGCAACGAAATGAGTGCAGGAGGTTTGTAACCAGCAGGGCACCAGGTTACAGAGCTCTAAAGGGTTAAAGCCTGTCACTAAGTATCATAAACAAGCTCCTGGGCTGCGGGTAAGACACAGTACGATGTGATCTCACCATCCTGGTCACTGCTAGAGCAGAGAGAAGTGATCTGTAACTTAGGGAAGCTTGTGTACAAAAACAGGAAATAAGAACTGCTCTGACTCTGAAAGGAAGCAAAATCAGAAAAGCAATGTGTTTATTAATAATCTTTATTTACCTTTCCCTACTTGTTTAACACAAATCAATGATATGCTAGTGCCCCTTTAAGGATACGTTCACACCCATTCGCTGCACAATTTCTACAGAAAATAAATGAATAAAATCTGCATGAATTTTGCTATAAATCTGCAAAAATTGGTGCGAATACATCACAGATTTATCACAAATTTACCATCAGCTTTTCCTTGCAGGAGTCTCCTGGATGATCCGGGAGGGGTAGCAAGTATAATTTTAACACTGAAGAGCTCTGTAGTCTTCTGCCCTGATGTTAAGCCCCTCCAAAACTAATGTCCCTCTAACAGGCTCAGCAAGGAACAGCAGAGCTGAAATGTCAGTCATTGCTGCACAACAGCCCACAGCCTGACTAGGAAATGGGAGCCTGAAGCTGTAGAACCACCCACAGCCTGAACAGCAGATAGGAGCCTGAATCTGTAGAACTTCCCTCTGCCTGAACAGGAAGTGGAAGCCTGAAGCTGTAGAACCACCCACAGCATGATCAGGAAGTGATAACCTAAAGCTGTAGAACCACCCACAGCTTGAACAGTAAGTAGGAGCCTGACGCTGTAGAACCACCCACAGCCAGAACAGTAAGTGGGAGCCTGAAGCTGTGGAACCACCCACAGCCTGAACAGGAAGTGGGAGCCGGAAGCTGTAGAACCGCCCACAGCCAGAACAGGAAGTGGGAGCCTGAAGCTGTAGAACCACCTACAGCCTGAACAGAAAGTAGGAACCTGAAGCTGTAGAACCACCCATAGCCTGAACAGGAAGTGAGAGCCTTTAGCTGTAGAACCACCTACAGCCTGAACAGGAAGTGGGAGCCTAAAGCTGGCTGTGAAAATTAGGCTGTATGAAACAGCATAGTGAGAACACCTCTTTGACCCTAAAATATCCAAAACACTTGTCCCGATTCTGAAGCATAACACTATTCGCCAGTCATTGGCCCCGATTAGTTTTTTTTTAATAAATTAAGCTGCGCCCCTTTGTTTGAAACCATTGACCACACATAAGACGTCATCCAGAATCGAGCGTACACGCGCCGCCGTCGCCTTCACATTCACTATATAAACTGCCGCCATCTATAACTGCGCCCTGGACTGTGTCACCCAGAAGATGTTGGCTCGTTACAGCCGATCTTCATGCTGTTATGTGTTACTTTGTAACCTGAGCTCTGTATACACAGCAGGGCAGACGGCCCCCGCTATATACTGTATATATACACCGCCACATCCTGCCGCTCTGTATCACAAGTATTTACATCTGACCATATGGGGGCTGTTGAAGCGGTCGAGTCGTGTTTATCCTCTACGTACAGACGCCGCGCGGCGAGCGCTCAATCAAGCCGGGTTGTTGTAGTCGTATACAATGTATCAGTAGCAATTTCTGCAACGATGCAGCAACACAGGCAGATGTAGCAGAGCTGGTCAGAGACTGTGCATGGACACAGCCGCTTAAGCATTCAGCAACGTCTGACGGATCTTACATAGGACTGCAAGAAACTGCTGCATGATATTATAGTATTATCTATGAAATATATCAATTGGATTATGGCTGTTGCCCTTAAAGGGGTTGTCTCACTACAGGGATCGCTGCTTTTTATGTTAAAGATCTTGCAAAAACAATTCACTTTGCAATATGTGTCCATTAACAGTGTCCTACCTATTCCTAGATATCCCCTCTTGTATGGGCTGCATCAGCTCCTCAGGTCGCTATAGCTACAGACCTGTTCAATCTCTCCTGATAGGCTGCCAGCACTGGTTGCTATAGCTACAGACCTGTTCAATCTCTCCTGATAGGCTGCCAGCACTGGTCGCTATAGCTACAGACCTGTTCAATCTCTCATGATAGGCTGCCAGCACTGGTCGCTATAGCTACAGAACTGTTCAATCACTCCTGATAGGCTTCCAGCACTGTTTGATATAGCTACAGACCTGTTTGATATCTCATGATAGGCTGCCAGCACTGGTTGCTATAGCTACAGACCTGGCTACTACTAGTGGAAGCCAGTAAACACGCCCCTGAATTCAAAATGAATCAAGAAAACAGAACTGAAGTGAGATGAATCAATGTAGTGAGACAACCCCTTTAAAGAGAACCTGTCACCTAGTTTATGCCCCCCTGAGGGCAGCACAAGCCAGTGTCAGACCTGCTGTTTCCAGCGCTGTGTCACTTATTCTGTAAGATGCTGGAGTTTTTGTGTATTTATTGCTCAAATCTGCAGTTTTCAGCCAGAAAAGAGTCATTCAAAGAGTCAGTTTTTTTGAAACCCCGCCCACCTGAAGTTAGCCCCGCCCACCTCGACTGATTAACCTATTATCATGGGAGATTTCAACATCCCAATCGACACCCCCCGCTCCACTACTAACAAACTCCTGTCACTCTCCTCTTCCTTTGGCCTCTCCCAGTGGACCTCTGGAGCCACTCATAAAGATGGACACACACTGGACCTCATTTTTCACCCCCTCTCCCCCCCAAATCAAACACCTCAATCTCTCCTCTACCCATCTCTGACCACAATCTGCTCACCTTCTCCACCAATTCCACCCCACCTGCCCCCTCTGCCCCAAATCTATTACTCCCCCGTAGAAACCTGCAACACCTTAACCCTCGCCCCTCTCTCTGAATCTCTTTTCCTCTCTCTACCATCTGCTCCTTTACTGACCCAGATGCAGCCACCACATTCTACAACCACACAATCACTTCCACTCTTGATGCTGTCGCCCCTCTCACCCACAACAGAACCCGCAAAATCAACAGACAACCCTGGCACACAGACTCCACCAAAGCGAGCTTCTAGAATTGCTGAACGCCGCTGGAAGAAAACTCACTCCACTGAGGACCTCGCCTCATATAAACAATCACTGCATACATTTAAATCTGCACTCGCATCAGCCAAACAGGATTACTTCACCACCCTCATATCCTCCCTGTCTCACAACCCCAGACAACTGTTCAAAACCTTCAATTGCTCTCCTCCGTCCACCAGCACCCCCCCCCCATCTCTCCTCAGGGAGATGACTTCGCCACTCCACTTCCTAAATTTAAATCAATCTCACAACAAAGCTTCACCCTGCAGTCCCCTCCATCTGTCCCCTATCCCTGCAGTGTCCCACATCCCACCTCTAACCTGCTCATCCCCTATTCCCCCCTATCTTCCTTCTCTACTGTCACTCATGACAAATCTCCACTCTACTGTCCAAATCCAACCTCACTACCTGTAATCTTGACCCACTGCCATCTCACTTCCTCCCTGACCTTAGTGCTGTCAAACATCCCAGCCCTCGCCCCTCTCTTCAAACCCATCACTAACCTCTGGCATCTTTCCTTTTCCTTTAAACATGCGGCCATCAACCCATCCTTTAAAAAACCCTCTCTTGACCCCTCTTGTCTTTCCAACTATCGCCCCATCTCACTGCTTCCATTCGCCTCTAAGCTCCTTTAGCAACACGTCCATCTTCAACTTTCCTCCCATCTCTCCACCAACTCTCTCCTTGACCCGCTCCAATCGGGCTTCCGACCCCACCACTCTACAGAAACCGCCCTAACCAAAGTCACCAACAAACCCACAACTGCCAAAGCCTCACGCCACTACTCTGTGCGTCTCCTCCTAGACCTGTCCTCTGCCTTTGACACTGTCGACCACTCACTCCTTATACAGATCCTCTCCTCCCTCGGCATCACGGACTTAGCCCTTTCCTGGATCTCCTCGTACCTCACTGATCGGACATTCACCTCCTCCTCTTGCCCGCTCTCTGTTGGTGTACCCCAGGGGTCAGTCCTGGGCCCACTACTCTTTTCTATCTACACTCTTGGTCTGGGTCAACTAATAGCATCGCATGGCTTTCAATACCATCTGTATGCTGATGACCAGGGCCGCCATCAGAAATTTTGGGGCCCCATACAGCTGGAGCATTTGGGCCCCCTCTCCACTCTGCCCCTGGCTCTCCCCTCCGGCCGCCAACCACCCCGCTACCCCCCCCATCCCGGCCGCCCCGACAGACCCCCACCCATCCCCCGGTCCACAACCATCACCCCCCTGGAAAAAGAAAAAGGGTTTTTCTGGGGTCACAAGAAAAAAAATGCAATTGCACCATTGTTTTTGGGTTTAGTTCTTGCTGGATTTTACAGGTACAGTTTATCTATATTTTGTAGGTCAAGTTCATATACGGGGTCCAGCAAAATACGCCCACTGTCACCACTATAATGTTACTGCAAACCAGTAACCAGACAATATTGCCAAAGCAAAATTTATACAAATACAAAATAATACCGCTCCCTATCACTCCCATTGTGACTAGCACCACCATAGTGTTACTGACCAAATCAGCATACCAAGACCAGTATCACAAAACAAAAACAATATAAAAGCACCTAATAATACGCCACATCATTACCACATATCTCCAACATAACAATACGAATAATACGCCATATTGTTACTGAATATAAACCATTACATCAAGACAACATTTTCCTCCATACAGTGACCCTATAGTGGTAGATACCAGTGTACAATGTGCTCTGCAATAGTTTTTCTTACATTTAGGGCCTCACAGGTGACGTCTTGTCTGATGAGTCTTCACTTTCTCTTTTCTTTCTATTCGGTCCAGACCTCCATGATGACTTCCTCCATCCACCACTCGTCCCTGTAGAATTTATAACACAGGCACCTGAGACTCCTTATTTTTTTTATCATTTTCCCAACTGAGTGCCCCCTCCCCCATGTACAAACTCCCCATCTATAATGGCCCAAATGGTAATAAATTACCCCCCCTAATTTAAAGACCCCCCATCAGTAATAGGTAAAATGGGGCCCCTGGGCGGGAGCTAAGTACTTAGGGGACGTAGGTAGCTTAGGGCCCGCTGTAGGCGCTTAGGGTCCCCTGTAGTTTTTTGAGTCCCTCCTGTAGTTCTAGAAAACCCCTCCTTTAGTGTAGGGCCTTATCCTTTAGTTGTAGGCCCATCCTTTTATTTTTAGGGCCCCTCCTTTAGTGTAGAGCCCCTCCTTTAGTTGTAGGGCCCATCCTTTAGTTGTAGGGCCCCTCCTTTAGTTGTAGGGCCTATCCTTTAGTTGTAGGGCTCCTTCCTTCAGTTGTAGGGGCCCCTTTCCCTTTAGTTGTAGGGCTCCTTCCTTTAGTTGTAGGGCTCCTTCCTTTAGTTGTAGGGCTCCTTCCTTTAGCTGTAGGGCCTATCCTTTGTTTGGGAGGGGTCCTTCCCTTTAGTTTTTAGGGGCCTTCCCCTTTTTTTTTTAGGGCTCCTCCTTTTTGTTGTAGGGGGGCCCCAAACCTTTAGTTGTAGGCCCCCCCTTTAGTTTTTAGGGGCCCCCCCCCCTTTAGTTATAGGGCCCCCTCCTTTGTTTTAGAGCCCCCCCTTTATTTTTAGGGGGCCCCTTCTTTAGTTTAAAACCCCCTCCCCCTTTGTTGTAGGGCCCCCTCCTTTAGTGTAGGGCCCCCCCCTTTTGTGCAGGGCCCCCCCTTTCCCTTTTGGGCAGGGCCCCCTCCTTTAGTGCGGGGCCCCCCCTTTAGTTCTAGGGCCCCCTCCTTTTGTGGGGAAAACCCCCCATTTAGTGCAGGGGCCCCCTCCTTTTTTTTTTTTAGACCCCCTCCTTTAGTGCAGGGGCCCCCCTTTGTGCGGGCCCCCCCTTTGTGCAGGGCCCCATCCTTTTTTTGTAGGGCCCCATCCCTTTTGTGCGGGCCCCATCCTTTAGTTGTAGGGCCCCCCCCTTTTGTTTAGGGCCCCTCCCAAAAGCACAGGGGCCCCCCAATAGTGTAGGGCCCCTCCTTTTTTGTAGGGCCCCCTTTTAAAGTCAGGCCCCCCAATAGCGCAGGGCCCCTCCAATAGTGCAGGGCCCTCCTTTATTGTGGGCCCCTTCTAAAGTGAGGACCCCCCAAAAGTGCAGGGCCCTCCTTTAGTTGTAGGGCCCCCTGCAATAAGCAGGGCCCCCCATTTAGGGTAGGGCCCTCCCAAAAGTGCAGGGCCCCCAAAATGCGAGCCCCTCCTTGGTGAGGGCCCTCCTTAGTTGTGGGCCCCGTCAAAGTGCACGGCCCTCCCCTTTTGTTGTAGGGCCCCTTCCAAAGTGAGGGCCCTCCCAAAAGTGCGGGGGCCCCCCCCTTTATTGTAGGCCCCTCCAAAATTGGGGAGGGCCCCCCATTTAGTGGTAGGGGCCCCTCCAAATGCGGACCCCTCAATATGCAGGCCCCCCCTATAGTGAGGGCCCCTCATTTAGTGGTAGGCCCCTCCAAAAAGTGCGGGCCCCCCCTTTTATGCGGGCCCCTATTTTGTGGTAGGGCCCCTCCAATAGTGCAGGGCCCCCCAATAGTGCTGGGCCCCCCTATAGTTGCAGGGGCCCCCCCAAAAGTGCAGGGCCCCCCTTTGTGCAGGCCCCCCCCTTTATTGTACGGCCCCTCAAAGTGCAGGGCCCCCCGTTTAGTGGTAGGGGCCCCCCAAAGTGCAGGGAACCATCTTTTGTTGTAAAGGCCCCCTCCTTTTAGTTTCAGGGCCCCCCGTAGCAATTACTTACCTGGCGGGCTCCCGGCGTTCTCCGTCACCTCCCGGCTGAGAACGGAAGCCGGCGGGCGGCGCGAGACGTCACGTCCCCGGGCCGCCTGCGGCGGTACGGCGGGAGCGGGGAGCGCCAGCTCCCCTGTCCGTGTAATCTTAAAATTGTATGCGCGTTGCAGGGGACGTGCATACAATTAAGAGGAGCCTCTGTGAACAAGGGGGGGGGCCTCCCGGCGGGGGCGGGCCCCCCCTGGCCTCTCGCCCGCCCGGGCCCGGTAAGCAGTCCTTTTTGTACTCCCCTAGGGCGGCCCTTGATGACACCCAACTCTACATTCCGGGCCCCCAGATATCGCTTTTCTTCTCCCCCGGATCCCGACTGTCTGTTCCTTTCCCCCTTTCTTCCCCCCCCGTCTCCTAAAAACAAAATGTGGAGAAAAACAAAATTCAATTTTCCCCGTCCCTCCGTCCCCCCACCCGTCTCTTATCCAGCAAGGCTACCCTCTCTCCCGGTCCAAAGTTCGTTGCCTTGGGAAAACCCCTTGATCCAATCTGCCCTTCAAACCCTATATTTAAACCTAACCTCGGCTGCCCCACCGAAAAATGTTTCACGCATGCTCTTCCCTTTAACTTCGAAACCCAAAAATGCTTGTCCTGCTCGTCATCTCCCGCCCCAGATACTGCAACACCCTTCTCTGTGGCCTCCCCGCTAGCACCCCCGCTCCCCTCCAAACCATCCTTAACTCTGCTCCCCGTCTTATCCACCTCTCTCCCTCGCTACTCCTCTGCCTCTCCCTCTGGCCAATCCCTTCACTGGCTTCCCATTGCCCAGCGAACCCAAAGTTCAAGTTAGAAAACCTTGACCTACAAGGCTCTCCTGAGCTCTCCCCTCCATACATCTTTGCTTAACCTCCAGATTCTCCCGTCACGAAAACCTCCGCTCCTCACAGGACCTTCTCCTCTGTTCTCACCCTTATCAGCTCCTTCACACAACCGTCTCCAAGATTTTCTCCCGTGCTTCCCCCATACTCTGGAACTCACTGCCCCAACACATCAGACTCTCCCCCTCTCTCACCGGCTTCAAAGGTAACCTGAAAACCCATCTCTTTAGGATTGCCTACAACCAACAATAACACTGCTGTCACTACACTATCCACAACCATGTCTGTCCCTCACCTTCTGTATCTTCCCACCTTCCTTTTAGAGTGTAAGCCCTCGCGGGCAGGGACCTCTCTCCTTCTGTACCAGTTGTTAGTTATTAATTTGTCACCTTTGTCTTGTTTGACCTATAATGTATGAAACCTGAATGTACAGCGCTCTGGAACCAAGGGCGCTCAAAAATAAATAATAATAATAATAATAATATTACTTTGAATACGTAGAAACGTGAATAACTGCCAGCTGGGCGGAGCTAGCCTTTGGTGGGCGGAGCTAACACCTGCTCATGAATAAGATTTGAGGGGTAAATGCTCTAAAACTGCTGCATCTTACAGAATAAGGGACACGGCGCTGGAAACAGCAGGTCTGACACTAGCTTGTGCTGCCCTCAGCAAGGGGGACATAGCCTATGTGATAGGTTCCCTTTAAGCTGGGTTCACACAGTATATAGTGGAGCATACTGTGCACGCTGCTATAAGTCACCCTCCCTTTCCCCAGCGCCAAAATTGCATTTTTTTTTGTTTTTGTTGGGGGGTTATCGCCTTGCAGAAAAAAATGATCAAAATGTCATAGGTATCCAAAAAGATGCCAATGAAAACCACACTTGTATAGCTTCATAAACGGTCTCAGAAAATGGAGCCGCAAAGGAATTTAAAGGGGACCTGTCACATAGGTTATGCCCCCCCTTGCTGAGGGGAGCACAAGCCAGTGTCAGACCTGCTGTTTCCAGCGCTGTGTCCCTTATTCTGTAAGATGCTGGAGTTTTAGAGTATTTACCCCTCAAATCTTATTCATGAGGAGGTGTTAGCCCCGCCCACCAAAGGCTAGCCCCACCCACTGACAGTTATTCACATGTTTCTACCTGTTCAAAGTAATAGGTTTACCAATTGAGGTGGGCGGGGCTAGCCTCCAGTGGGCGGGATTTGAAAAAAACAGACTCTTTTCCTGACTCTTTTCTGGCTGAAAACTGCAGATTTGAGCATTAAATACACGAAAACTCCAGCATCTTACAGAATAAGGGACACAGCGCTGGGAACAGCAGGTCTGACACTGGCTTGTGCTGTCCTCAGCAAGGGGGGGCACAACCTATGTGACAGGATCCCTTTAAGAGAAAAAATCATCAGAATTGCAGCTCAGAATAAAGATAATATAATTTATACTGAAGCTTCCAAAAAAGATGACACAATTTTGTTTTTCGTGTCTATCCAGGGAGGGCGAAGCCGCAGGCACCAGGGGCGGCATGTTTGAAATTTGGCATCATAATGGCATAGAATGCGCCTGAATCTATGAACCTGTTCTACTGTGGGTCATAGATTTAGCGCTTTCTAGCTACAAAGCGACACTTCTGGCTCAGGTAAACCCCTTATAAAGTGCTCTACCTGCCCCAGCAGTAATGCACCTGGATTTGCCATACTGAAGCTATAAATCTATAGCTTTGTACGGTTCTGGTGCTCCCCGCCTCCCGCTCGTCCCCCCGAAAAAGCGGCTGTGTCCATGGACAATCTAATGCGCCAAATACGAGCGTTCAGGAGGCTTTTTGCTAATGCGGATGGGGCTGCGCCTGATGTTGGGCTGAAAACACACCAGACTTCTGGCGCAGCCCCATTCATACATGTACTCTGGGGAAAATATTCCACATAAAACAGAACCTTTATTAAGAATATAATAAAAATATTTAGACTCAACAAAATCAGCCAGTGACACGCCCGTCCTGGATGCCCAGGGGTCTGAAAAATTCTCTCCAAAGTGACCGCAGCGTACCAGTAGGCACAGGGCTAGGGTTTATCATTACCCCAAGGGCACAGTAGCCTTCTTTGTTTATCCTAGTTTAGTAATACCGTATTTTTGGACTTTAAGACGCACCACCATTTTCCTCCCAAATTTGGGGGGGAAAAGGTGCGTCTTATCTTATAGTCCGAAAAATACGGTACTTATGTTACTACTCCTTATCTTGCCCACTGAGTTCTATTGAACGAAACGCGTCTAGCTTCGGTTGTTTCAAGGAGTATACTGTGGACCCTATTTCTTCATTATATGTTAGGATAGGGCTTAGTGTAGGGTATAGAGTGGAGGGTATATTAGGTTTTTTGGGGGCACCTGTCCCACCAAGGGTCAAACTAGGGTGACATGGTAGGGTTAGTGTAGTGGTTACATTTACAATTTATTTCCCTAGCCCTGTGCCTCCTGGTACGCTGCGGTGGCTTTGGAGATAATTCTTTGGACCCCCTGGGGATCCAGAATGGGCACATCACTGGTTGATTTTGGTGAATCTAAATATTTTTATTATATTCTTGATAAAGGTTATGTTCTATGTGGAGTAATTGATTTCTGATTCCTCGGCCGTATCTGTTCTTTTTCTTTTTTGATCCCGTTCATACCTGTCCCCCCCATGTCTCAGGGTCAAGGATCTGAATTTTTCTGGAGGGAGGGTCATTTTCCCTATTTGCCTAGGACACCACAACGCCCCTGACTCTTATTCTGGACCAGACTCTGGTGTGTTGTTATATGAGCAGTGGTACAAGGGACTGAGGTGGGATTGGCGGCTCGGCTCCTGGAACATCACAGGCGGCGCGGATAGATCACTGCGCAGATTATGTAATGTCATGGACATAGGAAACTTGGAGCCGACACGCCAGCTCTAAACTGCTATAGAAGAGTGTAAAATGTGACAGTGTGCACGAGCCTGTCAGAGGTGGGTTCATCAATCTGGTGTGTGCTTTGCATAGCATATCATTGGCGCACTCAAAAGTGCCATGTCCGTCGCATAATGCGCCCAGTTTGGGCATATCACTGTTCATACATGGAAGCAGAAGAAAAAATGGCGGACCCGGCGCACGTGCAATTCCGATACAAGCCAAGGATGCTGGCTATAATGTAAAAGTGTCTTTTATTTCTAAAACGTGCAGGGGTGGTATGCCCTCGCACCATTAAAAACATAGACTAAAATAACCCAACGCGTTTCTCGCTGTACACCAGCGCTTTTTCAAGGGTAATACAAAAGTTACAAAGTACAAAAGTATTTAAATGAACTGTTGTCTATACATAGGTCAACTAAACTGTCAATCATTACAACACAGGAATTTGACTCGAGAATGCTGCTGTCAATCAAGTGTCATTATTAGTCACATCAGGGGGAAAGAGATAGTACATGTCAATCAGTGATTGGATGACTCGTACTTCAATCCAAACATGTTGGTGTTGGCTGCTTCCAGCTGTGGAGGAAGCAGACAGAGAAGAACCTGTGGATGAAGAAAGCTACTACTATCTGATCGTGTCAGTGTAAACTGCTTTCCAGCTTCTAGAAGCGAGAACCTATGGTGGCGACTAAGAACGGCACTATATTCTAATATTTCACATGATCTGGGAATTAATTGTCTTCAAAACCTCTTAAAAAATAATACACATTTCTCACAGGAGTAAAAAAACATTTCTCATCATCAGTCTGACACTCATTCTTGAAAATAATTATTTTAACCATAATTATTATTTTTTTTATTATTATTATTATTATTTATTTTAGAGCGCCATTAATTCCAGGGCGCTGTACATTTAAGGGGAATTACATACATAACAAATATTGAACAAATACAATGGTGACAAAATGACTAGTAACTGAAACAGAGAGAGAGGACCCTGCCCGCGAAGGCTTACAATCTACAAGGCAGAAGGGAGAGACAGAAGGTGTGGGGCAGACATGCTTGCGGGCCGGTGTACTGGTGGTGGGGTTATTGTGGGTTGTAGGCTATCCTGAAGAAATGGGTTTTCAGGTTGCTTTTGAAACTGGTGAAAGTTGGGGAGAGTCTGATGTTTTGGGTTAATGAGTTCCAGAGTGTGGGTGAAGCACGGGAGAAGTCTTGGAGACGGTTGTGTGAGGAGCTGATGAGAGGGGAGCAGAGGAGAAGGTCCTGTGAGGAGCGGAGATTGCGTGAGGGGAGGAATCTGGAAATTAGGGCAGAGATGTATGGAGGAGAGAGGTCATGGAGAGCCTTGTAGGTCAGGGTTAGTAATTTGAACTGAATTCGTTGGGCAATGGGCAGCCAGTGAAGGGATTGGCAGAGGGGAGAGGCAGAGGAGTAGCGAGGAGAGAGGTGAATCAGACGGGCAGCAGAGTTTAGGATGGATTGAAGGGGAGCGAGGGTGCTATCTGGGAGGCCACAGAAAAGGATGTTGCAGTAGTCAAGGCAGGAGATGACGAGGGCGTGGACTAGCGTTTTAGTAGTGTCAGAGTTGAGGAATGGGCGGATGCGTGAAATATTTTTCAGGTGGAGGCGGCAGCAGAGGTGAGGGCTTGGATGTGCGGTTTGAAGGATAAAGAGGAGTCAAAGGTTATCCCAAGGCAGCGGACTTGTGGAGCTGGTGAGAGGGTGTGGCCATTAACAGTGATAGAGAGATCAGGTGGAGGGGTAGAGAGGGACGGTGGAAAGATGATGAATTCTGTTTTATCTACATTTAGTTTTAAGCGACGGGAGGAGAAGAAGGAGGAAATGGATGATAGGCATTTTGGGATCCGGGAGAGAAGGGAGTTAATGTCAGGACCGGAGATATAAAGCTGGATGTCGTCCGCGTACAGGTGGTAGTTAAAGCCATGCGAGGCTATGACCTGACCCAGACCAAGAGTGTAGATAGAGAAGAGGAGTGGGCCCTGGACAGACCCCTGAGGGACACCAACAGAGAGCGGGTGGGAGGAGGAGGTGGTGCAGGAGTGAGAGACAACCATAACAGTGCCTCCTATCACCAGATAAAGGGAACGGCGATGGGGACCCGCGTAGCGCCCTCTTACGCTAATATATTCATGGGGTCCTTTGGGGAAGAACATATATATACAACCTCAGTATATGCAGTATATAGCCCTGTAAAAAAGATTTATCGATGACTTGTTTTCTGTATGGTCAGGACCCATTGACATTATTCCCGAATTCATTACCTTTCTTAACAACAATACGTGGAATATCCACTTTACAGCAAATTACAGTTCTCATTCTTGGATTTAAACATCACTGACACAGATTGTCACTTTATCAATTCCACCCACTTCAAGAAAGTGGACAGCAACACATACATTCATTTCAACAGTGCTCACCATAAACCATGGTTGAGCAACATTCCCTATGGACAGTTCAAAAGAATCCGGAAGAACTGCAAAAAAGATGGAGAATTCTTTGACCAAGCCAATTTGATACCCGGACAAACTTTTGGAGGCATTAAATTAAAACCTCCAAACTAGCTCAAAAGGATTGTCTGGCCCAAAAGAGTACCAATGGGGGTTATTTTAGTCTATGTTTTTAATGGTGCGAGGGCATACCACTCCTGCACTTTTTAGAAATAAAAAAGACACTTTTAAATTATAGCCAGCATCCTTGGCTTTTTCGGAATCCACGTGCGCAGGGTCCGCCATTTTTTCTTCTGCTTCCATACCGATTAAGCGCTCATCCGAGCACCGAACTGCACCTGACCTGCGGCAGCCGTGACAAGGGCTACGGTACCAAAAAAGCCCAGTAGTCACATATGAGAGTTGTGCCTCTAAATTAGGAGCGCAACTTCAAGAGGTGAGCATATATACACCTTATCTATACCTGCTTTTTTCTTACATACTTCACTATTGTGCGCCCCTTTTGTGTTTTTTTTTAATATTTGACTGTTCATACATGTATAGAGTAGAGATACAACATGTTTTTTGACTCAAAGTATGACAGAAAACTGCCGCAGCCCCGTTCATACATGTTGCCCTATGTTATGATTGTAGGATCCACAAACAGCAGCAATGAATGAGGAGATATTGAGGGTACATTCACATGGGGAGGATCTGCTGCAGATTTTGGTGCAACTGTGTTTACATTGACTTCAAGAGAAGGCAAGGTCTTCAGGAAAAGCTTACCTACAGATTTTTGCATATCACAAGGCATTATGGGAAAGGAGCTGAGAAGCTCAAGCGCCCTCTATTGGATGTAACAAATGCTCAATTTGCTTTTGGCCAAGTGAGCATCACCCATCTGTAGACAGCCGATGCTGGCTTGGCTAAATATCCTTTTGCTTTCTAAAGACCCAGTGGGTCAAAAGCAAACTGAGGATTTGTTACATCCGATAGAGGGCGCTTGAGCTTCTCGGCTCCTTCCCCATACTATCTTGTGATATGCAGATGGTTTGTGGAGTGCAAAAGGCAGTTTTGAATCTCCACACGCCTATATGACGCTCTCCCTAAGGAGAGATCTTCCCTTTCTGCAGATTTGCGTGCACATTTTTCTCTTCTCCAATTTAAGTCAACGGAGAAAAATCTGCAATAAAATCCACACCACAGATTAATTTCTAAGCAGAACATTTCAACCACACGGCATGAGATGTGTAAAATCCTATTCACATGGTTGATGCTATAATCCACTGCAAATCTGCACAGAAAATCTGCAGCAAATCTGTCCCACGTGCATTCACCTTCAGGGTACGTTAACAGGAGGTGGATTTGCTGCAAATTTTATTGAGGATTTTTTCACAAGTTGGTTGTAGATTTTTTTTCGGATTTTACTGTAATTTTTTCTACTTTGACCTGAATGGGAGAAGGCAAAATCCCCAGGATATAATTAACTGCACATTTTGCTTCTTCCCTTGAAGTCAATAAAGAAAAATCTGCAGTAAAATCCATAATAAATCCGCAAAGAAATCTACATCAAAATCTGCACCAAAATCCACAGCAGATTCCAGGGCAGATTTTTAGTGCGAATTTGCGCACAGAAAATCCACCGCAGTTTACAGTACCAGCCATGTGGATGGATTTTTACAAATTCAATGCCCAGGTAGCACATTTATTGAGGATTATACCCTGCTGAACTGAAAAGGGTAAGACCTGCACCAAAATCTGCACAACCTGCAGATTTACCAATGGCTCAATGGCTGGAAGATACACTGAATCCCAGCAGCAGGCATCTCTGGTCCATATGCTGCATGGGAAAGATATAACAGGTGCCGGATATTAATGAGCAAATGCTGTAGATACCAGTTCACACCAGCATGCAAAAAGCCACAGTATAACACATAGGGAGACTGCACAAATGCAACAATACTGATGAAATTGCATATAGATAAGCGATACAAAGGGTAACACCATTCATACAGGTACACCATGCTGGGTTACAGCCAATAACACCCATAATATTCAAATGGACAGGCTGCCCAGCACTTATAGGGTGTCATGCACAAAATACTTGTACCCTAAGCTCCCCACTGTTTTAGGGCAAAAAATTATAACATACTGGAAAAATATCAAATACGAGGTATTAGTTGATACAGTAGCTACATTATGCAAGCTCGCAAGCCCCGTTAAGGCTCCTCATTTCTTGCGAGTCCCTACACTATTAAAAATAAAACCACAGAAAAAACGGACATAAATTACCAAAATACTACAAAGCTACAATTACTGCGGATTTGTTGTGGGTCGGGTGCATGAAGCTTATTTATCTGCACTTTTTGCATTCAAAATGTATGTTTGTTTTGCAATTACATGTCAAGAAATTAACCAAAAAGTGGCATTAAAGTCCCATTGAGCGTAATGGGAAGAGGCACGGATCAAACACACTCCTGTGCTTTTTTGAGCATCATTTGCCGCCTTATGCACTGAGTAAGGGACCATTATCAGCATGTAAATGTATCAATAGGTTCATTAATTAACAGGAGATGCCCTGTAAAACCGTTTAAAAATAAGCAGCAAAAGCCGCATCAAACGAAGAAAACTTGCAAAAAAAAATGCTGTGAAATAAGCGCTTATTTCCCTGCAAATAAATAAGTTGTGTGAACAGAGCCATAATCTGCAATACAAGGCTGGGAAGACGGGTAGGCAGAGGTAGACAATCGTCTAGGGCACCTACATTTGCCTGTCAGTGGGGGAGATGGAGGGTGCAAGTATGAAGCAGGCTCAGGGGTGGTGATAGGTAAACTGGGTTATGGATAGAGTGGTAGCTTGCATACCTCCAAACTGTCCCCGATATGCGGGACAGTCCCTGATTCCATCCGTGGATAGCTGGCACTGCCCTATTTTTTTTAACTGTTTGCACATTCCCAGGACGCACAGATAGTTAAAATATACTTTCCAACTTCCCTGTACTGGGACAGTCTACTAGTGAAGACTTTTATTTATATCCTGGAGCAAGGGACACCCCAAATCCTACAGTAGCCACACAGTCTTTTTAGGTGCCTGCTGTGGGTTACGTCAGGAAATCTGGGTGCTGCCCCATCCCCCACAGCAGACTATGATAGGAAAGCAGGTTGCCATGGGGGATGGTGTCAAACAACTTTCCTGGGTGCGGGATAGGCTATCCAGCTTATTTTATGATGAGTGCAATGTTTCTGTTTTAACAGGTTTACCTTTTGGACTACATCGGATTTGTTGGACTACATCAAACCAGCATTAAATCTGTTTCTCTAATAAAATGTATCTGACAAGGCATTATGGGAAAAGAACTGAAATCTCAAGCGTCCTCTATTGGATGTAACAAATCCTCAATTTGCTTGTGACACTCTGAGTCTTTAGAATGCAAAAGGGATGTTAGCTAATCCAGTGTTGCTCATCTGCAGACAGCTGTTTCGGCGTTTTTGCTCCTCCTCAGTGCAGAGTAGAGCTTGCTGGGTGGGAGGCAAGGGGCTACGAAAGAGGAATATTTCTCCTTGGGGAGAGAACCATATAGATTTGTGGGGATTTGCAATAGCCTTTTTGCACCCCACTACGCATCTGCATATTACAAGGCATTATGGGAAAAGAACTTAAAGCTCAAGCGCACAACCCTTTTGCTTTCTAAGGAACCGGTGTCACAAGCAAACTGAGGTTTTGTTACATCCAATAGACGGTGCTTGAGCTTTCAGCTCTCTTCCCATAATGCCTTGTGATATGCGAATGTCTAGTGGGGTGCAAAGATGCTATTTCAAATCCCCACACACCTATATGGTTCTTTTCCCAAAGATAGATATTCCCCTTTCTAATAAAATGGTCAGTGGGGGCTGGTATCTGGGACTGTTTATATGGACATCATTTCACAAACCTCACGCCCATAAAGCGGAGATTTTCTGCACAGAAATCGGCCTGTATTGTGGATTTTTGAATCTGGAGCATGTCAAATTCTACCCCATTGATTTGCACCAAGAACAATCTGTTTCAATTTTTTATCTGAGGATCTATATGTAGCTTTGCTGTAGAAAATTTATGCAGCAAATCCTAAGGATACGTTCACAGGGCAGATCATGTAAATAGAAAGAAAAGTCAATGGATTTAAAATCTGGATTTGTGGATTTTTAATATATACAACAATGAGGACGTCTCACAGATTTCAAACTTCCCCATAGAAATCCATGCAACAAATCTGCCCTGCTATTAACATGTTGCAAAAGTAATTCCTGTGCAGAGTTTTCAAAGTCTTCTCCACTTTGGGGCGACAGAGGATTGTCTGCATTGGATACAATTGTCAAAATCCGTCGGCGGCGAGAAACATTCAATTTGTAAGTGTTTTTGACAGTGTTGCCATTCAACAACAGCAAGCAGAGATCTTGAACATCTTGAAAATCTTGAAAATGGTGAGGAACCGAAGCATAAAAGTTATGATAAAGTTGTCTTATGCAGTGAATGAGGCATTATGGGAAAGGGGCTGAGACGCCCACAGTGCCCTCTATTGGATGTAACAAATCCTCAATTTGCTTTTGACCCACCGAGTCTTGAGAAAGCAAAAAGGATTTTTTAGCCAAGCCAGTATCTCTCATCTGCAGACAACGCTGTTTCGGGATTTTTGTCCCTCTTCAGTGCAGAGCAGAGCGATACTGGCTGGCTGTGTGGGAGGCATCGGGTAGCTCAGGAAGGGAAGATCTCTCCTTAAGGAGAGCACCGAACGAACGGCTTGTTTCTCAAGACTCGGTGGGTCAAAAGCAAATTGAGGATTTGTTACAACCAACAGAGGGCGCTGTGGGCTTCTCAGCCCCTTTCCCATAATGCCTTGTGATATGCAGATGCTAAGTAGAGGGCGAATAGGCAATACATAACTCTATAAGCCGTTCGTTCGGTGCTCTCCTTAAGGAGAGATCTTCCCTTCCTGAGCAGTGAATGAGCTTCAGACCCCTACAGACATCACTTGGACCCAGGCCCATCGCCAGTAAGGGTTGTCTGGCGGGCACTGGGGTTCGGCTGGCAGCCATGTTTGTTGGTTTATAGAGACATAAAGCAGCAGACAGTGACAGGTCTGTATTGTGAGTGGGACATTGGAGTCCAGGTTCCATTACTTTCCTATTCAGGACGCGGTGACTTTACGGACAAGAACATGACGGTGGGGGGAGGGGGTGCAGGTACCGCATCGGCTCCTCATTGACCGAGTATTGATGGCCTGACCGTGGACGTGCACAGATGCTGAATGAGCCGTCTCTTTTGTCCTGCGCTGAGACTCCTTGGATCTGGGGAAGGGGCAATGATAATTAAGCAGGACAATGAATAGACTCCGGAAGAATGGCTGACAACAGAGTGAAATATAGCACCCAAGATCTGACACAAGGACCGTCTGAGAAGTCACCTCCGAACAGCGATTATTGGAGCAATCTTGGCACCAGAGGATCGATTAACCCTTAAAGGGGTTGTCTCACTACATTGATTCATTTTACCTCAGTCCTTGGTTTTATTTTGAATTTGTGGGCGTGTTTACTGGCTTCTACTAGGCTGCAGTAGAAGCCAGGTCTGTAGCTATAGCAACCAGTGCTGGCAGCCTATCAGGAGAGATTGAACAGGTCTGTAGCTATAGCAACCAGTGCTGGCAGCCTATCAGGAGAGATTAAACAGGTCTGTAGCTATAGCGACCAGTGCTGGCAGCCTAGCAGGAGAGATGAAACGGGTCTGTAGCTATAGCGACCAGTGCTGGCAGCCTATCAGGAGAGATGAAACAGGTCTGTAGCTATAGCAACCAGTGCTGGCAGCCTATCAGGCTACAGAGAACAGGTCTGTAGCTATAGCGACCTGAGGAGCTGATGCAGCCCATACAAGAGGGGATATCTAGGAATAGGTAGGGCACTGATAATGGACACATATTGCAAAGTGACTTGTTTTTGCAAGATCTTTAACATCAAAAGCAACAATCCTTGTAGTGAGACAACCCCTTTAAGGTGAAGAGTTTATATATGTGTATATACTGTATGTATTATCATTGTTACTAGATGATTTCTACATTGAAGCAACTTGTGGCTGTTATTTCCATGACACAGATTTTCCCACATGAGGTGTCAGACCTCTCCCCTGCTATTTCACCTGCTACATCCAGATTTATGCACTGATAAAAATATCGCCCCAGATGGAAATGTTATGAAGCCGATAAGGAAATGATTACAGGTAAGATCTGAGGGTGTATATTGCATCCTCTGCTGCCCTGCAGAAAGGCCCTCAGGGGCTACATTTGGGTAGTGCACCTCTTGGTAATAGATCCGTGACTGCTAGACCTGCCTCTAGGACACAGACAAAGTCATTCTGCCCAGCTGACAAACTCTGAGGGAGGCATTACCAAGTTTGTTCGGAGGAGCTGGGAGCAGAGGTTACGTGAGGACAAACACATGGAGGCCAGTCAGGGCCGGGACAAGGCATTTTGGTGCCCTAGGCGAGTACACCAAATGGGGCCCCCCCCCTTGCGCCCAAAAAAATGCCCCCCCCCCCCCACACACACTCACTAATTCCTCTCGCCCCTGCGCCAGGTCCTGTCATTAACTTTCTGCATATTCCACATAGATCCCGTCCATCTCCTCAGCAGTCACTGCACAATGAAAATCAGCGATGACAAATTTGCGTTTTCAAAATCGCTCCCCTCCATATAACAGTGCAATACCCCTAAATAACAGTCGCTAAATAATCCACCGATACATGGAGCAAATCTACCAGACGAATGACCGTTACTAAAAACCCTCCTACAAAACCAAGACCCCAAACTATTACTACTTAAGGATCAAATAATCCTGCCAGACCCTGACCGAACGCAACCCCCACATGTGACATCAGCTGTACACAGGCTCTGATTACATATACCACCGCCATACAGGGACCATATAGTGGTAGATACTAGTTGTATGTAGACGCTCTGCAGACATATAAGTGATTACACTGCAGTTACATTTAGTGACTCACCGGAGACGTCTTTTCTGATCAGCGTCGTTCACCTTCCCTTTTCTTCTCCATCCGGTTCACACCTTCATGCTGATTGCTCCCGGCCAATACTCGTCCCTGAGGATTTGGACACAAATATCTTAGAATCCTCACATTTCCAGTAACTCCTTAATTATAGGTATATAAGTCCCCTCAGTTAGACAGGTATATATATATGCCCTCTCAGTCAGGCAGGTATATGTATATTGTCCCCTTAGACAGGTAGGTATATACATATAGGGGCACTCAGGCAGGTATATAGATATAGGGTCACTCTCAGGCAGGTTATATAGCTATAGGGGCTCAGGCAGGTATATAGGGGCACACAGGCAGGTATATAGCTAGGGGCCACAGGCAGGCATATAGGGGCTCAGGCAGGCATATGGGGGCCACAGGCAGGCGTATGGGGCCACAGGCAGGCGTATGGGGGCCACAGGCAGGCGAATGGGGGCCACAGGCAGGCGAATGGGGGCCACAGGCAGGCGTATGGGGGCCACAGGCAGGCGTATGGGGGCCACAGGCAGGCGTATGGGGCCACAGGCAGGCATATGGGGGCCACAGGCAGGCGTATAGGGGCCACAGGCAGGCGTATGGGGCCACAGGCAGGCGTATGGGGCTACAGGCAGGTATATAGGGGCCACAGGCAGTATATAGGGGCCACAGGCAGGTGTATAGGGACCACAGGCAGGTGTATGGGGGCTACAGGCAGTATATAGGGGGCACACAGGCAGGCATTATAGGGGCCACAGGCAGTATATAGGGGCCACAGGCAGGTAAAAACAACAACATTCATACTTACCTGCTTCCCGGCCGCGCGCTCCTCTTCTTTTCCGGCCACGCGCTCCTCCGGCAGCTCCTCGGGCGCACGGCCTATGACGCGCTGTGCGCCCGAGGAGAGGCAGCGTCGCGATGACATCATCGCGACGCTGCCAGCTGAGCCGCATGGGGCCGCAGCGGGTCCTCAGCGCTATGAGGACCCGGCGGCCCCGCTGTGTCGGCCCTGCGGCTTACCGGAGGATCCAGCGATCCTCTGGTGAGCGGGTCCGACACTGTCCCACGGCAGCGGCCTGGAGCCCGGCGAGGTTCAGGGCCCTGCCGGCGCCCCTTAGGGATAGGCAGAGGTAGGCGCCCTAGGCGATCGCCTACCTCTGCCTACCCGTCGCCCCGCCTCTGAGGCCAGTTCTGGACAGACACCAGTAGAGAGAATGGTTTCATCCACTGACCAGCAGCTCCCATAGTGTCCGTGTCCTTCATCCATACACAGGTGGCCCCTCCATTACACCTCCTGCCTCTGTCCATTTCCAGGCACTGAGCAGAAGAAAATTTGGGATCTCAGCGCCCATTAGGCCATGTTCACACGGCTTATTTGGGCACATATTTCAGCCTGTAATTGCACGAATTACGGGCTGAAATACGTCCCATTCATTACGGTAATGCACAGTTCTCATAGAGAACTATGGATTACGTCTCCTCTCCCTGCTCGGCGAATCCGCGGGGGGAGATAAGTGACATGTGAATTACCAGTGGCGTATACGCACCGCTAGTAATGATAGTCTATGGGCCGGCGAGGTGCAGCACACCCCCACCCCCCCGCTCCCGCCCCGACCCCGTCCACACGGAGTAATTGTGGGCCGTAGTTACACCCCGCACATAAGCCATGTGTACATTGCCTTAATGTCCTGCCATCCACAGTCACCGTCAGCCTCGTTTGCAGCGGTGTCCTGAATGCGGATCCTGGGCTGCTGTGCACTGGAGTCGTATCGTCTATAGTGATGAATCCACCTCTGTTTGGGATCTGATGATGGTCGGGTTGGAGTGTGGAGGCCTCGTGGTGAGCGCTTCAGTCCTGCCTCTGCTGTGGAGCGGCTCTGCCCCCATTACTGGTGTGATGTCTGGAGCCATCGCCTACGACAGGCGGTCACCCCTAGTAGTGGGGGGCACAGCTCAGCCATATGTGCAGGACGTCCTGCAGCCACCTGTGTCACCTCTCATGGCAGGAGAACGCTCGTCCACAAGGGTGTCCCATCAGGAGCGGAACTACCAGGGTAGTATCTGTAGCAACTGCTACGATGCCCAGTTCACCTGGGACCCCGGCGCATCCTGCCTCAGAACCCCCGGGCTCTCTGTCCCAAGTGTTCAGAAGCAGAACTGTCCAGTCTTAGCAGAGCAGAGCGCCCGCAGTGGTGACATACACAGTCCAATATCTGCAGCACACTATTAACTAAAAAGCTATCAAAAGGACATAGGAATTATTGGGAGAGCATTTCTGCTACTTAGGATACATGAAAATTTTTTTTGAGGTTCTTAGTTCACATTTTTGAGCAAAACTGCTTAAGCCCACCTCCCATCAATAAGGGGACCTCAAATAAAGGTGGGAACTAACTAACACTAACTTTACCTCTCTTTAGGGCCTGTTCAGACCTCCATACTTCAGAGAGTGAAGGCTCTACAATATATACCTATGTGGTTGCTACCTACCTAGCTACCTGGGGCCAACCTACAGCCTAACTACCTGTGGCTCACCTATTGCTTACCTAACTACCTTGGGCATAAAAACAGCCTACTTAGCTACCTGGGGACTACCTATAGCCTACCAATCTACCTGGGGACTACCTACAACCTACCAATCTACCTGGGGACTACCGACAGCCTACCAATCTACCAGGGGACTACCTACAAACTACCAATCTACCTGGGGACTACCGACAGCCTACCAATCTACCTGGGGACTACCTACAGCCTACCAATCTACCTGGGGCCTACCAACACCTACCAATCTACCTGGGACTACCTACAAACTACCAATCTACCTGGGACTACCGACAGCCTACCAATCTACCTGGGGACTACCTACAGCCTACCAATCTACCTGGGGACTACCGACAGCCTACCAATCTACCTGGGGACTACCGACAGCCTACCAATCTACCTGGGGACTACCGACAGCCTTCCAATCTACCTGGGGACTACCGACAGCCTTCCAATCTACCTGGGGACTACCGACAGCCTTCCAATCTACCTGGGGACTACCTACAGCCTACCAATCTACCTGGGGACTACCTACAGCCTACCAATCTACCTGGGGACTACCTACAAACTACCAATCTACCTGGGGACTACCGACAGCCTACCAATCTACCGGGACTACGACAGCCTACCAATCTACCTGGGGACTCCCGACAGCCTACCAATCTACCTGGGGACTACCGACAGCCCACCAATCTACCTGGGGACTACCGACAGCCTACCAATCTACCTGGGACACCGACAGCCTACCAATCTACCTGGGGACTACCGACAGCCTACCAATCTACCTGGGGACTACCTACAGCCTACCAATCTACCTGGGGACTACCGACAGCCTACCAATCTACCTGGGGACTACCGACAGCCTACCAATCTACCTGGGGACTACCGACAGCCTACCAATCTACCTGGGGACTACCGACAGCCTACCAATCTACCTGGGGACTACCTACAGCCTACCAATCTACCTGGGGACTACCTACAGCCTACCAATCTACCTGGGGACTACCTACAACCTACCAATCTACCTGGGGACTACCTACAGCCTACCAATCTTCCTGGGGGCTGCCTACAGCCTACCAATCTACCTGGGGACTACCGACAGCCTACCAATCTACCTGGGGACTACCTACAGCCTACCAATCTACCTGGGGGCTGCCTACCTAACTGGAGCCTAACTACTACCTACCGAAGGCCAATTTACCTACCTACATGTAGCCTACCTACCTATCTGGGACCTATCTACCTATCTGTGGCCAAACTACAGCCTACCTACCTGGAGCCTACCAATCTACCTACCTAGGGCCTACCAACCTATCTAATGCGGGTCTACATAGCTATCTGGGAATATGATTCTGAGGGGTACAGCTGTAACACAATCTCCAGGGTTAATTCCTCTGTTCCTCTTCTCTAGGATACTGGGCCTCTAAGCTATGGCCTGTACCCATTCTCCCACCCATGGGAAGTTTGTACAGAGGTGGGGGACAGTGAAGAAGTTGCTGGAAAAGTGAGGATGCTAAGATAATTGTGTCCAAATCTGCATGGACCAGTGGCGTCCGGGAGAAATCAACATGGAGGTCAAACACAAAGGGGAAAGTCAATGACTCGCCAGAGAAACGTCACCTGTGAGTCACAAGATGTAACTGCACTATAATCACATATATGTCTGCAGAGTCTGTGTACCCGTATCTACAACTGTATCACTGTAGGGTGGTAATACACAGTCTGTAGGTCACCTGTGTATACTGTTATCTACCCCTATATGGTAACTGTATGGATGTAATCTACAGTCTGCAGAACATGTGCACACTGGTGTCTACCACTATATGGTCACTGTATGGAGGTAATATACAGTCTGCAGAGCCTGTGTACACTGGTACCTACCACTATATGGTTACTGTATGGAGGTAATATACAGTCTGCAGAGCCTGTGTACACTGGTGTCTACCACTATATGGTCACTGTATGGAGGTAATATACAGTCTGCAGAGCCTGTGTACACTGGTGTCTACCACTATATGGTCACTGTATGGGGATAATATACAGTCTGCAGAGCCTGTGTACACTGGTGTCTACCACTATATGGTCACTGTATGGAGGTAATATACAGTCTGCAGAGCCTGTGTACACTGGTTCTACCACTATATGGTCAGTGTATGGAGGTAATATACAGTCTGCAGAGCCTGTGTACACTGGTGTCTACCACTATATGGTCACTGTATGGAGGTAATATACAATCTGCAGAGCCTGTGTACACTGGTGTCTATCACTATATGGTCACTGTATGGAGGTAATATACAGTCTGCAGAGCCTGTGTACACTGGTGTCTACCACTATATGGTCACTATATGGAGGTAATATACAGTCTGCAGAGCCTGTGTACACTGGTGCCTACCACTATATGGTCACTTTATGGAGGTAATATACAGTCTGCAGAGCCTGTGTACAATGGTGTCTTCCACTATATGGTCAATATATGGAGGTAATATACATTCTGCAGAGCCTGTGTATACTGGTCTCTACCACTATATGGTCACTGTATGGAGGTAATATACAGTCTGCAGAGCCTGTGTACACTGGTGTCTACCTCTATATGGTCACTGTATGGAGGTAATATACAGTCTGCAGAGCCTGTGTACACTGGTGTCTACCACTATATGGTCACTGTATATAGGTAATATACAGTCTGCAGAGCCTGTGTACACTGGTGTCTACCACTATATGGTCACTGTATGGAGGTAATATACAGTCTGCAGAGCCTGTGTACACTGGTGTCTACCACTATATGGTCACTGTATGGAGATAATATACAGTCTGCAGAGTCTGTGTACACTGGTGTCTACCACTATATGGTCACTGTATGGAGATAATATACAGTCTGCAAGAACCTGTGTACACTGGTGCCTACCACTATGGGTTGCTATGGAGTATCTGATTGTTACTATGGGTCTCTATATTGGTAGCTAATACGTCTCAGATTGGTTACATGGAGCTCTGACTTAGTTGCTATGGGCTTATGATTGGATTTCTATGGGCAACACATAGAGTCAGTGTACTGCTAGACAATTATCATTCTGCAGAGCCTGTGAACTGCTCACCACAATTCACTTAGGAGTAATATACAGCTGCGAACTGGACACTGGTTTACCTCTATATGGTCACTGATGGAGGTAATATACAGTCGCAGAGCCTGTTACTGGAACTACCACTTAATGCCCATGTATGGAGGTAAAACATATCAGAGCCTGTGTACACTGGTGTCACCACTATATGGTTCTGCATATAGGTAATATACAGTCTGCAGAGCTGCGTACCTGAACACCACTATATGTCACTGTTGGAGGAATATACAGTTGCGGCCTGTGTACACGGTGTTACCACTATGGGTGTTGGGTACTGATTGGTTACTATGGGCTCTGATTGGTAGCTATAGCTCTGATTGGTTACTATGAGCTCTGATTAGTTGCTATGGGCTTTGATTGGTTTCTATGGGCAACAAAGACAGTGTTACTGCTAGACAATTTTCATTCATAAGGCCACCTGTGGGAACATAGCCTTACAGTGTAAGCTCTGGTGAGCAGGACAGAATTGGTTTCTTGTAGTGACTTTCCTTGCACCGTTATTCCCTATTGATGCATTGCGGGATCCTTTTTCAGCTATCCCAATGAATGCCCACAGTGCAGGTCCTGAGTGGGACCAAACCACCGCGTGAAGCAAGCCTTATCCGGTTCTTCATCTCTCAGTGATGAGTCCCCCCTGTAGATGGTGCCATTCATATTGTCTGTGTGCACTGAGATAAGGCTGAGTTTGTTTTGTGTGTGTGTCCTATACCCCGAACAGATAAAGATTTCAGATGCCAGATGAGAGCGAGTCCAGCACGTTCCAATTATTTACTCGTATTTACCTTTGGTTTTGAGGTCTTAATGAAGAACAAAAGGGAACAGCTTGAAGGCAACACCCCGACCCAGAGGAACAACATCCCACCGCTTATTTATGTACTTACCTATTTGTTAATCAGATCAGATTCTCCGCCGACCAATGGGAACCCTTTCACTTTCGGCGTGTGGTTAAAGTTCACCGGAGAGGGTCTGACCTCGCTTCTCAAAATAAAATTCAATTAGAGCCCTCCCAGACTTACAACATTCCAGAGCTTAGCCATGTGTTACAGGAGAACCTGACCCAAACACAACACCAAACACTACACCAACAAGTCTGACCCTCACCTTACAGTCAGGACAGAAATAAAAAAATGTCAAAATCAGCGTTTGAACGTTTCAAAATGCACATTCAAAAGTTTCGACAAAAAAGTTTGAAAATGTCAAGAAGCCACTTGAAAGTAAATTTCTAAAAAAACAGAATATTTGAAGAGTTTCAAAAGTTTCAACAAGCACTAGTTTAAAAAAAGTCAAAAACAGTGTTTGAAAGTTTCAAAAAGCAAATCAAAAAGTTTTGACCAAAGAAATGAAAATGTCAAGAAGCCGTTTGAAAGTAAATTTAAAAAAAAATGTTTAAAGAATTTCAAAATTTTCAATAAACAGTAAATTAAAATATGTCAAAGACAGCGTTTGAAAGTTTCAAAAAGCAAATGCAAAAGTTTCGACAAAAAAATTTGAAAATGTCAAGAAGCCGTTTGAAAGTAAATTTAAAAAAAATGTTTAAAGAATTTCAAAAGTTTCAATAAACAGTAAATTAAAATATGTCAAAGACAGCGTTTGCGAAAGTTCCGAAAAAGTCAAAATGCAAAAGTTTCGACAAAAAAATTTAAAAATGTCAAAAAGTCATTTGAAAGTTAAAAAAAAAAAAAAAGCCAAACAGTTTTTTTGTCTAAAAAAAAGAATGTTTTAAGAGTTTCAAAAGTTTCAACAAACACTAAACTAAAAAACGTCAAAAACAACTTTTGAAAGTTTTGAAGAAAAATTTTTCGTCTTTGGAAAAACACAGAATACTGTCTAGGTCGAAAATTCACCTTGTTGCCCATAGCAACCAATCAGAGCTCCCTTCTCATTTTTCCAGAGCACCATATGAAATGAAAGGGGCGCTCAGATTGGTTGCTGGTTGGGCAACAAAGTGAATTTTCGACCTAGATATTTTTCATACATCTGGCCCTAAATTTTAAAACACAATCCTAAAAGAGTTTCCAAAACCAAATTCAAAAGTTGCAACAGAAACTGAATGTGAAAACGTCAAAAAACAACATTTGAATGTTTTTTAAAAAAAAAAAAATGATCGTGTTTTCAAACTCAAAATGAATTAAAAAAAACAAACAGTGTTAAAAGAGTAAATCCAAAAGTTTTAACAAGAACTAAATGCAAAAATACCAAAAACAACATTTGAACTTTTTTTAAAATAATGTTAGCGTTTGGAAAAACACAAACGGTGACATCTAGGAATTCAGCTTCTCCATCGTTTTGCTGTATATGGATTGCTATATAGATGTATGAAAAGGGATAAGGCCAAACTGGTGCAATGTGCGCTGAAGTTTGGTGTAAAACTGCCATACAAAGTTTGGCGCATAACACTTTATGCAACAAAATAACATAACACTTTCATTCATACTGTTGTATTATAGCCTCTTCTATATCTATTTAGAACTGGTGTGTCTGCGCCTGCAAATTCATAGATGTCGCCCAAAATGAGAAAATTTAAAAAAATATTTAAAGAGTTTCAAAAAGTGAGTTCAAAAGTTTCAACAAGATACTAACATTTCAAAAAGAAATGTAAAATATTTTTAAAAAATAATAAAAACTAAGAGGGACTTTCTTTGCTGCCCATAGCAACCTCTTTCATTTTTTCAGCGCACTAAATGAAAGAGAAGCTGAGCTCTGGTTGTTATGGGCAACAAGGAAAGTCTTAGACCAAGACAGATTTCATACAAACGCAAAAATGCAAGAATCTTAAAAAAAAAAAAAAAAAAATTAGCAAAAGTGACTATGGACAGCAGACATTCTGAATGTAGATACGGTTGTTCATGTGTGTTGATCTTAAGTGTGGAAAATGCAGCAGATTTTTGCATGAAGTTGGATGTTTGATCAATCATTGGATGCAATTTTGGCAACACTTCATATTCACAATGGAGCTCTATAATATTACATTGGCAAGGTTGGATCTTTGGGCATTTAGTCATCTTGGGTCGGCACCGAGTCCGCTTGGTGGTCACTGATCGTCACTCCTTTGGGTGCACAGTTGGGTAAGGCAAACCTGGATAATTCCCGTGGAGTCAG
The DNA here is from genome assembly GCA_025379985.1 of Phyllomedusa bahiana. Taxonomy (NCBI): domain Eukaryota; kingdom Metazoa; phylum Chordata; class Amphibia; order Anura; family Hylidae; genus Phyllomedusa; species Phyllomedusa bahiana. Next base: position 64,521 of record JAODAL010020795.1, read on the forward strand.
GATACAGAGCTTTAATGGTTTTGTGCCAATAAACTGTATTAAAAAGTTTCCTTTTGCATGAATAATACTAATATGAGGCCAAGGAGTGTGAATGCTTAACCGTGTCCTGCATCTGGCAAGAACCCATGGGTCCCCACCAGCAGAGAAGAAGCCACCTGGAATCTGGGTCATGGGCACGAGTCCATCCGACCAACAAACACTTTGAATTAACTTTACACCGATCGGTTGGATTCTCCTCACTTCCTTTCCATTCTGTGCGAGCCCCCGCTCATCAGTGTGACTGTTCTCTCATTGTAGACTCTAGATAGAACCTCCTCAACAATGAAACTGCAACATCAAGAATAAAAAATCTTGGAATTATGGGAATCAACATATTATCGATATATAAATGATAAAAAATTGGAAACAAAACATTCAAAACATCTGGATTTATTCAGTATCATGGATGAGGGTTCGGCACAGGAATCTCCGCACTTTCCCATCTGATATCAGTAACTTTATTACTGGTTGTCCAAGGAATGTTCTGCTGCGTTGAATGCACTTGGGTAAATTATCCGGATTAGCTCTTGGAGGCTTCAGTGGCTATTGCCAACCAATGACGTCCCAGGTGTGCTGGATGGAAGACAAGTCCGAAGACGCTGCAGGCTGCGGTAGCACACGTAGCCCTCACAGTAGCAAGAGAAGCATCGGCCTGGCCTTGTCCTGTGGGGACACTTTGGAGAATTGGATGTACCACTGGTTTCATGACCAAAGCAATTTAATGCTCAGCTGTTAGTACCTGACATAAAGAATAGAGGGGTCCAGCTACTGTACACTATGCCCCCCAAACCATAATCCCACCAGTGATGTTCCCTTGTGAAGGCTTCTTCACGGCATTGCCTGCATGGTCTCCTGACCAATCTCCTGCAACCATTGCATCCGAGACAAAGGTGGGACTCATAGCTGAAGAGCATAGACCTCCATTCCAGCCTCCATTGCTGCCATGCATTGCACTATGATAGCCTTTGAGAGTGGTGGTGTGAGGCCAGTGGACACCTGTAGCTGGACGCTTGGCTCGTAGCCCAATGATGTCTTCAGTTTTTGGTGACACTATTTTCGGACCTAGGCAAGGGATGTGATCCGATATAACTTACAGTACAGAATGGATCAGTGTGCACCATTCTTCCAATCAAAGGATCCGTCCTTGCAGAGGTCACCCCCCCAATCTTCTCGTTGTCATTCCAGTTCATCATTGTTCTTCCAATCACCAGGACACCTAACGTTGAACAGCGCTGACATCTCGACATTGATCTGCTTCATGATAATCCAAAGTCTCTCAGCGCAAGTTCTCTGTCCCTCACGGTTTGCAACAAGTTGAGTCAACTGGTGATAAATAGTAGACATTGCACAATCATCTAACACTACTTCAACCAATTACTAAGTTTTCATGTGGTCAAAATTTTTTAGTTTCAATCTAGGTTTTTATGCCCTATCCACATGCCCCTGATGGGAGCGAGGGACTAGGAAATGTCATCATTGCAGATCTTAGCGTCACCTTTTACTTTCATGATTTGCAGAGCCTTATAGCGCTTCCTTCCTGGTGCTGCATTTTCAATGTTGAGGAGTGAAGACTAATGACTGGATACTCAGAACTTCAGATGATCTTAAATATTCTCCAAACATTGATCTGGAACATATTTAATTAAGGTTCAAACTGGCCTACAGGGAAGAAATCATGGAAATTTCCCATTGAACCTCTAGACATGCTGGTCTTCTGGGGATGCTATTCAGGGAGAAAGGTGGAGAAAGAGAGTTGGAAAGCAAGAGGCACAGGACAAGAGTCATGTGCAAGTGCTGTAGGGTGGACTCCAATAATCTACTCCACTGGTGGTCCCCAGGAATCAACTGCACTGTTGAACCCCAAGAATCAACTCCACTGATGGGTCCCAAGAATCAACTTCACGGGTGGGTCCCAAGAATCAACTTCACTGGTGGCCTCAAGAATCAGCTCCACCTGTGGCCCCAAGAATCAACTCCACTGGTGGGAACCCAAGAATCAACTCCACTGGTGGGTACCCAGAATCATCTCCACTGGTGGGCCCCAAGAATCAGCTCCACTGGTGGCACCAAGAATCAACTCCACTGGTGGGTTCCAAAAATCAACCCCACAAATGAGCCCCAAGAATCAGCTCCATTGGTGGAGCCCAAGAATCAGCTCCATTGGTGGGGCCCAAGAATCAGTTCCACTGGTGGGCCCCAAGAATCAGCTCCACTGGTGGGCCCAAAGAATCAACTCCACTGGTGAGCTCCAAGAATCAACTCTACTGGTGGCCTCAAAAATCAACTCCACTGGTGGCCCCAAGAATCAACTCTACTGGTGGGCCCCAAGAATCAACTCCACTGGTGGGCACCAAGAATCACCTCCACTGGGGGGCACCAAGAATTAACTCCACTGGTAGGCTCAAGAATCAACTCCACTAGTGGGCGCCAAGAATCAACTCCACTGGTGAACCCCAAGAATCATCTCCACTGGTGGGCACCAAGAATCACCTCCACTGGGGGGCACCAAGAATCAACTCCACTGGTGGGCCCCAAGAATCAACTCCACTGGTGGGCCCAAGAATAATCTCCACTAGTGGGCCCAATAATCAACTCCACTGGTGGGCCCAAGAATCAACTCCACTAGTGGGCCCAAGAATCAGCTCCCCTGGTGGGCCCCAGACTCAACTTCACTGGTAGACCTCAAGAATCAACTCCACTGGTGGGCCCCAAGAATCATCTCCACTGGTGGCCCCAAGAATCAACTCCACTGGTGGCCCCAGGAATCAACTCCACTGGTGGGCCGAAGAATCAACTTTACTGTTGGCTTCAAGAATCAGCTCCACTGGTGGGCCCCAAGAATCAACTCCACTGGTGGCCCCAAGAATCAACTCAACTGGTGGAACCAAAGAATCAACTCCACTGGTGTGACCAAAGAGTCAACTCCACTGGTGGCCCCAATAATCAACACCACTGGGGGACATTAAGTATCTTTTGGCTACAGAGTGATTACTGGTGTCCACAGCTGTTATATATACAGTACAGCATTGCAGAAGCCATTGGACCATGCAGTGATGGAGGGGAGGTCACACAGCAGTGGGGAGCGAGATCATTTATTATTATTGGACGGCAAAAATATCACTAATAAAAATGGACTAAACTGCAAACCAGGAAATGTCCTCTTCATGCCCAGATCCACAATATTGGAAAATTGGGAAATCAATTGACCCCTTTGTGCAGCGTCCGATCAATGTCCTATAAGATTCTTTCTTCCAATGCCCTCAGTTAGGGCCCTGTACACATAGCGGGTGTGCGCGGCTGCTCCTGCTCTGTGCTGCATGCACAGATGACACCCGCTTTATACATTCCAGATGTTTCTGACTTAGATCTATCACACCATACGACACAACCATCAACATTTTACTTTTTACATCTTGACAAACATATGTGACTTTTACGGGGAATTTTTCTTTCGTTTTTCTGAATTGAGCATTATTATATATATATATATATATATATATATATATATATATATATATATATATTATATATAATTTGTTAAATTTCCCCTAATTCTATAACCTCCTAGTTCATCTCTCAGACTTCTCCTCTGTGAGCTTTAATAGCTGCAGTGAAGAATGCTGAACAGTTCTCTTCAAGGCCTGAGAGGTTTAAGTATTATCAGCAGGACCTAACAAGTGTAAAAAAGAAACTGGAAAGCCTCTCAGTACAGAAAAAGATGAACCCATTATCCTGCCATGTATTGCTCTTCTCATTGCCCGGTGGTCTAGTCTAATCTTATGTATTACTGTCCATCGAACAATTGAGCAATCATTCTGTCATTACCTACTATTTGTAATGAGGCTACATTGAGGTAAGCAGCATGGGCAGTACAGTATATCAGTCTGCCCGGTTATTCAGGAGTTTCATCTCTTTGCTATCACAGCTAGAGAAGGACATGTAATTTTTAATTGCATAGGACTGCCGAAATACAATAAAAAATATGGCCGAAAATCGCAAAAAATCCTCCTTTCTGATGGACAAGTCCCTGA